>PVJD01011229.1:0-47640 GCA_004026545.1 Mormoops blainvillei | reverse complement strand
TCAAGGTTTTAATGACCACACACTGGTCTGGAATTAAAAGCCTTCTAAACAGCCCTAAAATAGACTATTTATATTTCTCTGCATTTTTGGTCTTTAAAAACGAGCTCCTTTAAGGAAGCTTCAAATACTTTAAACTATTACAGAGTGGCCTTTTTTTGCACTGTTCCTCCCACCCCAGCTCCCCATACCTCCCCTCCTTAGACTGTCCACTTGCAATACTCCCACTCTTCAGGTTGTAGAAGGCTTTTTTAAAGAATGCATTTTATTTATTTTTAGAGAGAGGAGAAGGGAGGGAAAAAGAGAGGGAGAGAAACATCGATGTGAGAGAGAAATATCGACTGGTTGCCTCTTGCACGCTCCCTGATAGGGGCACCGATCCCACAGCCTAGGCATATGTTCTGACCAGGAATCGAATCAGTGACCTTTTGCTTTGTGGGACGATGCTCCAACCAGCTGAGTCACACCGGTCAGGGCAGGTTGTAGAACTTTTTGAATCTCGGTACAATGTCAACCTTTACATTCTTACTTCCATTAACAGGTTTAAAGCTAATTAGTAGCTAATCTAATTGATTCATCATCTCTTAATTTATCCTCTCTTCCTTCAATAATACCTTAATTGACTAAATTGTTGTGAGAGAGACAGAGAGATCAGACCACAGAAGTGACTGAGAATTGGCCTTGAGGTCCGGGGTTTCCGTCCTTTCAGATTCCAGGCTTGCAGACCACATCCCGTGGCTCCAGGCAGACGGCCTGAGCACATTCTGCTCCCCAGGTCTGTTTTTCAGTTCCTTTCTGTAGTATGAGGTGAGTGGGCAGAATCCTTTTACTTTATACTTCAGCTGCCCTGCCAGGGCCACAGCATGCTTCTCATGATGGTTGATGTTGGAAACACTTGGGGAGTTAAAAAAAATACCAGTGCCTGAGTCCTGCCTCTGGGTGTTCTGATGTAACCGGTACATGGTGCAGAGATTATTAAAAGTTTCTGGGTGATCTATTATGCAACAAAGTTTGAGAACCACTGCCTCAGTGTGAAGACATTCCAAATGGGAGGTGTGAAGGCAGAGAAATCAAGAGCACTTAATTAGAGGGGCGAGCAAAGAAATGTGGAGGGCAAACACTTGACTCGGTATAGAGGAAAAGCTGTGAGTAAATGTGCTATTTTAAACCGTCTGGTGTTCTGCGGAAAATAGATGGGAAACAAGAGTCCAGTAACCCATTCAGCTTTTTGAACATGGGCCAAAATAGCTTTCCTTCTGCTCTGACATATCCTCGGGCAGGACTCTTCCTCCTTTGTCATCCAAACATATCAGCAGTAGTCCCCTGGCACTCAAGCATGTGTGCGCTGGTGACAACAGGGAGGTTCCTCAGCCACGGGCTCTTCGAGGAGCACTTCTCTGTGGTTTCCTGTCCCTGGGGCAGCAGAGGTGTGTGTCCTTCTGGAGAAGAGCGGGCCACGGGGAGGAGAAAAGGGTCCCTTCATTAAAGAACAGGGTGCTGGCCTCTCCTGGGGAAGGTGCCTCCTGAGGCAGGCACTGACAAGTTCCACTGTCTCCTCTGCAGGCTTCAAATCTTACTCCTGTGAGGGGGCTGTCCTAGTTCTACTTTACAGGGAGTAAACTGAGGCTGGAGTGGGAGCGCTGTGTCCGAGGACACACAGTTGGTGGGTGGTAGAGCCAGGATGAGAACCCCACCATGCGCCCCCTTGCTCAGGCAGGGGTGAGTGCTGTGCAAGTGACATCTGCAGCTGCTTTGGGTGAGTTGGTGCCGGAACCCAATCCTGAGACCTGGCCAGAGCCCCAGAGGCTGTGGATGCTGGCTTGGACATCACTACCCCCTTCATGCCCTTGATTCCCTGAAGTCCTTGGGTTGCCTGGAGACTTCCTAGAGAGGTAAGTTGGGACATTTGTTTTCATTCAGCGTGGTGGGAAAGGCCTGTGTGCTGAGAGCCCAGGGAGTGCTGGTCAGGAACTCACCTGAGCTCCTCTACTGCCTCCCCCTGTCCCCTGCCAGCTGCCACAGTGCCCTGAGCAACAGGACAGATTAGGTACTGTACCCTGAAGAAGAGGTATTCCCAGAGCCCCAGACCACAGAGCTGGCCACTGCGTTATGACAGTAAATCTCTTGGAATGGGGTGTCTCCTGACAGTCCCTCCTGTAGAGTATGGCGGGGCTTTGCCTCTAGAACTGAGGCTTTTCCTCAGTGTGGGAAGGACCATATTCCAGAAACTTCAGCTGGAATTGCTGCTTGGAAATGTGTGGAGGAATTTTGAGTTCCTCTTAAGTTGCTCGATTTGCAGGCCTGACCAGTTGGCCCGTTAGCATTTTCTGAGATCTCTCTTTGGTTTCCACTCTCATTTTCTCCATGATGGCATGCTCTCCATACCTCCAAAATAGAGCGAGGCACGTGTGGGTACCCCTTGGGCAGTGGTGTGCTGGAAGTGGCTCACACCAGCTGGCTTTGTAAGTCCATGCTCAGTGATGTCACTTTAGTAGCATGAAGTCACCATGGTAGAAATATTTACACCATGGAAATCTGCAAAAGCTACATATCAGGGATTTAAACCTTTGCCAGAGCACCACTGCCCCTGGGGCTGCCGGATGGCTCAACAAAGCCCAACAGTTCTTGTGCCATTCTTCATCTGTCCATGTCGGTGTCACTGCGGGACTAGGTACCTAGCTTTCTCAGAACAGTGTTTCCAGAGGCCACTTGCAGTCATTGGTCTGCTGTTACTGGACCCATAGTTCTAGCTAACGTCTTTATTGCAGTCATGTCTAGCTGTCGCCTGGGTTGCCATCTCTCATGTCGGAGCCCACATGCTGTAGCCTGCTGGTAATGCCTGCACACTTCGGCAGCTTCTGCACCCATGTAGGAGGCATTTTAGGGTGGAAGTGAGGGGCCAGCTGAAGCTGTGGGCTTGTGCTTCCCCTTCTAGCTTGACTCCCACCTTCTGTACAGAACGAGCTGAACTCACAAGGTCCAGCTCACGCTCCCTGGGCCTGTGGGTTTTGAATGGTGCAGCCTCTCATGCCCATCCCTCTGATGCACACCTTCCCTAGGTCCCCTACCTAGTGTGCGATGGGATGTAAATGTGTGACTCAGTGTGTCAGCATGTGCCCACCTGGGCTTCCCTTGGGATTTGTGGGTGCTGCCTCAGTGTGAGAGCATGTAAGGAAGGGCAGCTTCCCAGGGGATGGTCAGCAGGTACTTGACTTGAAATCTCCACATCTTACAGGGCAGGGGGATTGCTGCCTTAGAGGTTTTATATGAACAGCAGGCTTGTTGGGTGCTGTTGATTATCTTGGAACCAAAGGTGAGGTATTCCAGTCCCCGAGGGTACTCCAGGCCTTGGAGGCACCGTACAGGTCCACAGCCCCCAGTTGAGGCAGGGCCGGCCATCTGGTGTGTTGGACAAGGGAAGGGCTGGTTTGCTTTATCTGGCCTGCTGTCTCACTGGCTCCGCACACCAGCCTGGGAAGCTATGTAACATGGTGCCCATTTTTCATAGATGGAAATTTGAGGC
Organism: Mormoops blainvillei; assembly: GCA_004026545.1. NCBI lineage: Eukaryota > Metazoa > Chordata > Mammalia > Chiroptera > Mormoopidae > Mormoops > Mormoops blainvillei. The sequence goes on along the minus strand of PVJD01011229.1, from coordinate 44,120 downwards.
TCAGATTGGTTCAGTCCCTGTCCAAGATCACACAACCTATAAATGCCCGGGGAAAGGTTTGTCTTGGACTTGAAGGCCCATACCTTTTCTCACCACACCGAGTCAGGGGAATGAAGTTCCACTTGTTGCAAGCTGACTTTTCCTGTGGTACCTCTTACAGCATCTGGACTTCCTTGGGCTGCCATCATACTTCTGAGGGATTTTAAAACACTGATGCCTGTGTCTGCCTCCTCCAGGTAGCCTTCCCTGACTGTTCCCTTCTTCTCCTACCCTCACGTAACTCAGTCATCCCTTAAGCCTGAACTGTGTGCTCAGGAGCTATGGGGTCCACGTGGCTTCTTGCTGTTCCTTCCTTCCGTGAAAAACCACTGTGTGCCTCCAAACCCAGCTGTTCAGCCCTGGGTCTCCCCTCCCCTTGAACTATCTTCTGTCTTACTGGTGTCCCTTGAGATGCTCAAGGGCAGGATGCTTGGGCTACAGCTGGCCCAAACCAAGCCCAATGTTCAGTCAGCCCTCTTTTGTGTCCAAAAGCCAGAGACTAAGGAACAGGCTGGAGAGCTGACCCCACAGTAGCTATGAGGCAGAGAAGTCAGCAGAGCCTCAGTTTCCTCATCTGTTATACAGGAGCAATGCTATAGACCCCACCTGGCCTTGGCGAGGACTAAACAGGATGGTCCAGGCTCAGCATGTGGGCCAGAGCTGGAGGATGCTGCCAGGAAGCCTTCCCACCTGCCACCCCTGCAGTAACTCCCCTCTCCTCTTAGGACCTTTGTTTGCCTGGTTCTGGTGTCCTTAGGAAGAGCTGGGGCAGCAATGTGTGTGGCCTCTGAGATTCTCTATGTCTTTGGGAGATGCATGACTCTTTTCCAGAGGGGACAAGCACTTTCTCTTGGGCTGGCTTAGTAGTTCCTGCTGGAAGACAGGCACTATTTCTGGTCAAGGTCTGTATGAAGGCCTTCAGGTTGACTCTGGCCCCCTGCCCCCTGACCATTCACAGGAAGACAGGAGCAGGGAGGGTTGGGCCAGATCCTGTCCAGGGGCTGGACATCTTCTAGGGCTCCGTACTTTGTTCTACCTTGTTGGAAGCCCCAGGTTGGCTCCCCAGCCCACCAGCTCTTAAACTATGAGATGACCTTTGAGCTCTCTGACAAGATGACATCAGGGTTTGTGGGGAAGATTGCAGTGCCACAGGGAGGGGTTTGGTATTCTCCTGCTGGAGAATTCTCCACTTTGCTGGGCCTTTTCTGGGCTTGTGAAGGGGATACTGTCATTCAGCCTCTCTGCCAACAGAGCCCCAGTGTCCTGGATGCAGCAAGTGGATGGAGGCGCTCATAGGCTCCCAAATTCTGAGCCTGGGAACTTGGGAGTTTGGATTTGGGTCCTGGCTTGGGCTTAACTGTTTGGAAGGTAAGGAGGAACTGGGTGTAGGACCGCAACCAACCCTACCACAGACAATATGAAAATAGAGACACCCAGCAAAAACTTAGATATGGCTGTGGGGACTGATGGAAGATACATCCTGTCACACAGCACATTCCGGTTTGGGAAAGCAAAGATGGCCTGTTTGTTCCCACCTGAACTTTAAATGTCAGCCAAACCAGCTTCCACTGTGCACCTGTAATCGGGCCATCTTGGCTGCAGACTCTGCTTTGACACTTCCTAGCTGTGGTGCTACATTAAGTTACTTATTCTCTCTGAACCTCAGTGTACTCATCTGCAGAGTGGCACAGTAATACCAACCTTAGAGAATTCTCAGGAGAACTCAGTGAGAAAACGGTAAAGCTGGGCCTGGGGGTCAGTAAATGATGCTAATGACAGTGACAAAAAGAATTACTGAGAAAGATAGATCTCGCGTGATGAAGGCTGATTCATGGGAAGCATTTATGCCATAATCAGCTTAGGTGTAATGACCATGCTTAGGATGCAATAAAGGAGAGTAGTTAATGTGCCCTGAGAGCAAACCTCCAGGATCACAGAATTATTTGTTTTTTTCTAATTGGACATAGAGGGGCTGCTGGAACCCCTCAGTGGGCGACTGCTCTGTGGCAGTTAGTCCTGCCAGGTGCCCACCCTGCCTTTGGGAACACAAAGTAGTCCAGCAGAGGATATCCCTGAATGCCTGGGCTCCTGGATTTCTACCCGTTGCTGCTCACTTGTTTCTGTCCACGGTTCTTCGCGCCCTCTCTGTGGCTTTTGGTCCTAGGTCTGCTTCCTGACCTGCAAACATTCACAGATATGCTTTACCACGGCCTCCCTATGCCGCCGATGTGCAGGAGGAAGCCTGTATCCCACCTCCATGCCTCCTTGGGGCTGAATAAGTTCAGGATCCAGTGGATTGGAGGAAGAGGCTTCTCTCAGGTCCTTTGTTCCTGTTCTTTCATCTGCTCAAATGCATTTCCTCCATATACCCCTGGCAAACTCCTCCTCCAACCCTCAGCTTAAAATCATTTCTCCGGCCCCCCTCCCTAACCCTTCTGACCAGCACTGTGAGCCTTTGTTTAATGTAGTGTATCTATTTGGTTGTGCAATGATCAATTTAATTACACACTATCTCTGCCCTGTGCTGGGCGTGAGCAGGGACTGTCCTCTAGACCTGTGTTGAACGGGCTGCCCGGAACACAGGTGCAACCCCATACATACATATATTGAGCTTGGGATCCAGGGCTGGGCCTCCAAGCCAAGCTTTTTAAAATTAAAAAAAAAAATTATTATTTATATTTTTAGAGAGATGGGAATGGAGGGAGAAAGAGAGGGAGAGAAACATCATCGATCTGTTGCCTGCCTCTCCCATGCTCCCAACTGGGGACCCAGCCGGCAACCCAAGTGTGCGTCCTGACTAGGAATCCAACTGGTCACCTTCCAGTTCGCAGGCCGGCACTCAGTCCACTGAGCCACACCAGCCATGGCCAAGCTTTCTTTTCTGTGCTCCAAGGTGCCAGCGTGGGTGGACCCAGCAAGGTTCTGGCAGTTCTGGGGTCCTGGGGGGGTCTTGGGGGGGTCTCACCCACCCTCAGTTCTGAGTCTCTGTCCTCCTGGTTCCTAGACTGCTGTTTTAGGTCATTGGGCTGGAGCCACCCCCAGATTTTGTCCTTTAAAACTCATTGATTTTTGTGCTGACTTTTACAATACAAATGTCATTGTTAGATAAAGTAATTGAAGCGGGTAATCTATTCGCTGAGCTCACACCGCTTCTCCCACTCTGTTTGGCTCGATGTGTCCATGAAAGCGCTACTGGGGTTTGTCTCTACCACAGGCCCCACCTGGATGCCAGGCACTGGGCCAGCTGGGGTGAGCAGGACTGGGTGGTGCAGGACGTCAGGCTGGAGACCCACCCCTGCCATACCAGTGCCTTCTAAGAGGGACAGTGTGCGTGATGCAAGGGGATGGGTGGGGCTGTGCAGGTAGCTGCTCACTAGCCGGGATCCCGGGGCCGCTCTTTATTTCTCAGCCATTCAGTAGGGATAGTCATACTTCCTTGGAAAGAAGATGAAATAACAGAACCCAGACGAGTGGCTTTCACTGCCCTGGCCCCAGAGCAGGGACTCAGCAGGTGTGGCTCCCTCCTCTCCTCTCTTGAGCGAGTCCTCCAGGTGTGGGAGGGGCCAGGTCACCAGTAAACTACACATATATCACTTGAAGCAAAGGGGTGTGGGTGCCCCAGAGAACAAACCTATATCACACAGGAACAGAAAGCTGCCAATTGTTTTTGTTTTCAGGAGCTTTCTTTCAGTAAATTGTATAGTAGCTCCTACTTTCCATTTCCTGCTTTCCCACATATGGTGTGTGTGACCCCTGGCAAGTTACTTCTCCTCCCTGAGCCTCAGGCTACTGAGCTTACAGTGAGGGTGCTTAGTCCCACCTAGGATTGTTTTTAGGGTTAAATGAGATAGAGCATGGTTTCTGGCACACAGTGGGCCCTCAATGCATGCAGATGGCTTTTTTCTCCCTATAATGCTGGAGTTGCTACTGATAAGCTTCTCTCTGTTCAGCATGTCTGGAGCAGAACTGTGGGCAGGCACTCGGGCTGGACAGTGGTGACCACTAACAGGTTGCTGGCTCTGGGCCACGTAGCTTCTAGATCCTTTGTTGACCTTGCCTCCTTCCCTTCTTCTGAATATCAGAGGTACACATTCAGCTTACTTCCTGTTGACATGGTTGTGAAACAGTTGAAGTTATTGTTCCTAAAAAGTTACTTGAGAATGGCAGCACCAGGTTTGGCTTGTAGGAGGCATGGTGGCTAGAGAGGAGGGGCAGAGTAGGTGGTCTAAACTGATCTGGGAATTCCATGTGTTTGAGATGGAATGTGTGCTTTGGAGAGGTATGCTTAGTGGGGAGAAAGGAAGGTACATAGTTTGCACTTACAGGGTGACTTATCGTCAGCCAGCGACATTGGCAAGACGGCATAGTGTATAGATGGTAGCCCTTCTTTATGGAAATGAGAGTCAACCTAGCCCCATCCCCCGGCTTAGGGATTGGTATCATGGAAATATGGGATGAGGTGTGCTTTTGGCTCATGTGATGATGATGATGATGATGATGATGATGATGATGATGATAACAACGATGGTGATGGTAGTGATGATGGGAATGTGATGATGGTGATGATGATGGTAGTGCTGATTATGATAGGGTGGTGATGATAACGTTCTTGGTGATGATGATGATTACGTAGTGGTGATGGTGATTGTGATGGTGAGAATGGTGGTGATGGCGATGATGATGATGGTGATGGTGATGATAACGATGGTGGTGGCAGAGCCAATTTAACCTTTATCACATGCTAGGTACGATCTGTCTAATTCTCATAAGAATCCTATGAGCTTGCTATATTATTTAGACATTATTTATATTAAATAGATTAAATGGGAAGTCATTATTGTGACTTCTCATTTCATAGATGAAGAACAGAGGCAGGGAGAGAAGTTCGGCAGCGTCTGTTGTTGAGGAGGGCAGCCCCGTGCTGCACTCTGGCTGGCTTTTGCACCGAGCCACCCTCTCTCTCTCTCAGGCTGGACAGCCAGGCAGAGAGAGGCAATGCCCTGTGAGGCCGATAAGGCTCTGGCCCAGTGCCACCTAACAAATATAATGTGAATCACATGTATAACTTAACATTTAAAAGCAAAAAGATCCAGGTGAAATTAATGTATTTTATTTAGCCCAATGCATTTAGTCCATTATTGTCAGTCCAGCACGTAACCAACAGAAAAAATTATTTATGAAATACTTTATGGCCTTTGTTTTGTAGTGTCTTTGAAATTCGACATCTGTTTTACACTTACAGCCTTTCTCAATTGGACTGGCCACGTTCTAAGTGCTCAGTGGCCACATGTGGCTTGTGTCTGGTGCAGGATTCCCCAACCTTTGTCTTCTGTTGGCTCACAGCCTGACTGGGAGCAGATGGCCTTGTTTTTTTGCTTCACATTTGCCACAAAAACTCCTCATCGTTGTCTCTAGTCACTCCTGATTCCCCCTGTCCCCTTGCCCATGGCTCTTCAGTGTACCCCTCTAAATAATTCCCATCTTTTTCATACCTCTGACTTCACACAGTTGTCTCTTTTTGCCCAGAGCCCTTTTATGTGGGGCTAGAGCTGAGTCCTGTAGGACAGAAAGAATTTGGAAAGGTCAGGAGAGGAAGTGCTGGTGAAAGCTGAAGCAGGCAGAGTGTGTGTGTGTGTGTGTGTGTGTGTGTGTGTGTGTGTGTGTGAGAGAGAGAGAGAGAGACGTCCACCACTTGCTTGGAGGTGAGGGGGTGGCTGAGTCTGGGGTGGGGAATTTCTGATGATGGTCATTGTAGTTGCCATTTGCTGGCCACCTGCACAATGTAGCTGATGTTGTTCACTTAAATTCTTACAATAATCCCATAATGCAGATATAATTCCCCATTTTATTTTAATCAGTGGATTTGCTGGTAGGGTAGGGAAACTGAGGCATAGAGAGATTAGAGGTTGCTCAGCTGCTGAGTGGTCAAGTGAAGACTGAAGCCCAGGGCTGGCTGTCTCCTAGGCCCTTCCTCGGTCAGGGCACTCGAGCTCAACTTAGACTGAAGAATGGGAATTATTCTTTGTAGGGCTTTGAGTTTTGTGAGCAGGTGTATATCGGGAAGACAAGTTTGGCAGAGGGAGGATTATGAATCAGCATTTTATTTAGCTCAGTGGATAAATTGAGGGTGGCATGAATTGACAAGATAGAAAATTCTGTGAATGCTCCCTGTTTTGGACGGGCTCCTTGGGATACCTGGTACGATTTAGGCTCTTCTGGTCCATGCTTCAGGGGCTACCAAATCCTTCCGGGCGAGACACTAAACCAGACTGGGAGCACAGCCGGGGTTCACACTGAGACAGCTGTCCCGATGACCTGCCGCCCCGATGCAGTGGAAATGAGAGGACCTCTTGCTCTGTTCAGGGCCCTTTCCCCTCAGACCAGTTTCTGTCTTTCTTGTTATTCCTTCCCGTTCGCTTTCCCCGTCCATCCAGGGCAGGGAGGGGCCCAGCTTCTTCCTCCGCCATCCTGCCTTTCCTCCCAGCTCCCGCAACCCCTCAGAACCAATGTCTTGAAAGTGCCATCAATATTTCCTGCCCTTACTGCCCCTTCAAAGACATTCTTCTTAACTCTTGCTGTGGTTACTGATAGTTTTACCTGTCAGTGTGTCTAGGCAATAATACTCAGTTAGTCAACCAAACACTAATCTGGGTGTTGCTCTGAAGGTGTTTTGTAGATGGGGTTAATGTCTACAATCCATTGACATTAAGTACATGAGATTATCTTTCATAGTCTGGGTGGGATTTATTCAATCAGAAAAACGTTTCCTGAGGGAGAAGAAATTCTGTTTCATTACTGCAGCCTCAGCTCTCCTGCCTGAGGGTTTCCTGCCTGAGGGTTTCCATCCTGCAGTCTGCCCTGTAGGTTTCAGACTTGCCGGTTCCAACAAGCTAGTTTCTCTGTATGAGGCCAAGGCTTTCTCCCAGCTTTCCCCTTTGTCCCACCATCTCGGGCTTGCTCCCTCCTAATGGTAAGAAATGTGGCCACGCTCCCCTCATAAGCCTCCTATGGCATGAGTTGTCACTAGAAGGCTTACCCTACTTCTCTTGGTTCCAGTTTGAAAAAAGTCGGGGACCAGCTCTGTTGGCCTGATCTGGATCATGTGCCCTCTCCTGAACCACTGTGTGGGAACAGAGGGCTCTGGATTATTATGTAGGTATTATTATGCTCATCGTATAGATGAGAAAATCGATGCTTGGAAAGGTTTCAACTGACTTCCCAAGGCCGTATGGCTGGGGGTGCCGAGTGAGCTAGATTTCAAACCCAGAGCTGCCTAGTTCCAAACCTGGGCTCTCTTCACTGCAGCATGCTGCCGCTAAGTTAACGTCTGGTGAGTGCCTTCTAGGTGCCAGGCACGGCTCTGGGTCCCGGGGACACCGTGGAAAAGAAGATGTGAGCACTGATCAATGAAGATGATCATTTCGTAAGATAGGAAGTATTATGAAGAGGAGGGGCAGGGGTGTGGCACAGAGTCACAGGTAGGGTGGAGGGGGGCCACCTAGCAGCTCAAGGAAGGGTCCTTCGAGGAAGTGACATTTGAACTGATAATGTGATACATTGAAGGCGGCAGTAGATAAAAACTGGGGGAGAGCTTTCTAGCAGAGGGAACAGTAGATGTGAAATTCCTGGGGTGGCAATGAGCTTAGAGTGTTTGAAAAAGAGAATGGAAGGCTGTGTGGTTGGAGGGTGGAGAAGGAGGGGAGAGATAGGTGTTGGGTTGGAGAACAAGTTGGGCTATGTCATCTGGAGCCTCTTAGGGCCTGGATGAGGAGTTGAGATTTCATTCTAAGCATGTTATGAGGCCCCTGGTGGGTTTTTAAGCAGAGCAGAGACCTGTCTGCTTTATGCATAGAAAAACCAGTGTGTGTGTTATATGGTGGCCAGACTGTAGGAGGTGGGGGTGGAGGCAGGGAGGCCAGGTCGGTGGAGGAGGCCATCAGAACACTGTCTGACAGAGACGGATGGTGTGGCCCAGGGAGGTAGACACAATGGGGATGAGAGGTTGGGTTTAAAGTATCCTGTGGATTAGAGGTGAGGAGTGAGGTAAAGGGAGGCCTCCAGGGAGGCTCCCAGGTGATGCTGTTCATTGGGATAGGGATTGAAAATTGACAGTTCTCTTTTGGCTGTTTTGTTTGAAATCTTGTGTCCAGTTGGATAATATGTCTGGATATCTTGGCAGAGGCCAGGGTACTGATTTACATCAGGTGTGAATGGTATTTGAAGCTGCAGGACTGGGTGACATCACCTAGAGGAGAGAAGATGCTGGTCAGGACCCGGGAAGGAATGGGGTGCTGACTCCGGAATCCCAGTAAAATGGAGTCTCCCATTCCCGGGCAGCTCCCCCCTTAATGGCTGCAGGTGTTGTGGCAATGAATCATGACATAAGAGCCCTCTGTCCCTTTCTGCCTGAGGCCCCATGCTGTTCCTAGCCTCTGAAATCCCGATCCTGCCTCTGAACGGGTTGGTAGGCCAGCCCGTGCTTGGCAGTCTGAGTCCTGCCCTTCTGGCTTCCGGGAGCAGCACGAGATCAGAGTGCAGCCTGGACCCAGGTGCCTGGGGGGCTTGCTTCTACCCATCAGCAGACTTGGTCGCCCTTGGAAGTCTTTCACCCCCCTCGTTCCCTCTATGTTCCTCTGCCTTCCCATCTTCCCTGGACCTGCAGCTATGCAGCGGGTCCTCAGACCTTCCTTGGAGGGCACACGTTGGAGACCCTCCAGAGGGTCAGGACTTTCCTCCCTCCTGCACTCTTGTCCCCTCTCCCACAGAGAGCCCTGAGGACTGTTAACCTGCCCCTCCCTCATTCTGACGGACATAGTCAGGAAAAGGCAGGGGCGTGGAGATGAGAAGGGAGAGCTCTCACCATAGCTTTGATACCTCCAATACCCAGAACCCGTGTCACCTGGCAGACAATTGGAACTGTCTTTTCTTCTGGGGACAGGGCTTGCTATGAACTGCAAATATTTTATTCCTGACAGAGTTTTATTGCTACTCTAGACCAGTAGGATCAAGTGCTTTCTTGGGGTGCTCATTTCCTTCTAAACTGAACATCACTATCATGGCAATGAAAACTTACTCAGAACCTGCATCTTCAGTTGCCCTTGTGAAGTTAGCGAAAAGGCAGCTGTGGGCTGTGAAAGAGCCCATTTGGTGTCCCGAACGGAGGCTAAGTGGCTGCTGCTGCAAGGATGGCACACTGGCCACTGACCCCACCTATTCAGCATGATGACATGGGAACTGAGCTGTCACCTGCAGGCCTGGGTGTTTCAGTCCTGGGCCACTGTAGGGCAGTCCTCAGTCTTTTGTGGACTGTACATAGTACCGGACTGGGGGGAGGACACTGGGAAGAATGTGGATTTACTTTTGATTACTAGTTTTCCTAGAGAGAAAGGGGGCTAAAAATAATGAGGGTCTGTGTGGCAGACATGTAGCAGAGAGGCTAACTAAGGGCAGGGGCTTTGGTGTTAATGGCTCTAGCACTTAACCTTTCTTAAGTTTCAGTTTTGCCATCTGGTAAATGAGGATAACTATAGAACCGCCTCCTGGCATTGCTGGAGTGAGCAGATGAGATAGGGAAAGCACATGGGTGGGCTCAGTGGCTGGCACACTGCCAGGGCATTCTTCATGGTCACTGCTCCTAGAGAGGACCCAGCCCCAGTGGGGCTTCTACCTCAATTCAGGGCAGTCTTCTTGGACCTTTGCTTCCACTTTGGACAGAGAATTGCTTTTCATTAATTCACATAGCTTCCACACATGTCTTTATTGTAGGTGCTACTTGTAGGTGCCAGGCTTTGTGCTTGGAGCCTAGGGTGTGCAGTATCCTGGGCCACTGGCCAGACACACCCGTTGTTGCTGGAATGGAACCCGTGGGGTATTGAGGTCAGCGCAGAGTCGGTCAGGAGTCAGGGGCCCCCCTGCAGATCAGGCATGGACTGTGGTCCGTGGGGCTCGATGGATAGGCCTGGCCAGCCTGTATTACTCGAGTGACTGAAGCTCTTGGGGCTCCCGTTTTCTCATCTGTAAATCAGGAATGCTAATAGTGCTTCATGGGCTTGCTGTGAAGAGGACACGAATGAGAGCCTGCGGGGACGGCACACAGAGGTGCTGCATGACTGGCTCTTTGCCCCCCTCCTCCTCTGGCCTTGAGCTCCTGGCAGGGATGACGTCTGCATTTTGGAGGAGGGGCAGGGGTGGTGTTGGTTCTGGCAGCCATGGGCCTGTTGCCTCACTGGCAGTGATCGTACTGTAGTCCAGTTGTCCCCATCTTCCTCCAAGCCCTGGAGTAGCTCTGGCTTTTCCAGGGCTTTCCGGTGGCTGATAATGTATGACCCCACAGCTCAGCCCTCACTTGGAACAGGCCTGGGCAGGAGCGAGCATGTGATGGATCAGCTCAAGGATGTATTTTGGAATGAAAGTTCAAATTATATTTCAGGATAATACCCTGTCTCCGCTGGTCCCCACCCTGAATCGCATTTGTAATTTGGCCCAAGCGGTTCTGGCGGGTATTAACTAGCTTGTGATGGATGGGCTGGCAGTCCTTTTAGGACTGCAGATCCTGGTTCTTAATTAATATAGACAGGGGTTTAATTTTGGGATTTAGCAGGCATGTTTTGAAAGCAGGGCTGTGCGGGGCCACAGAGGCCATTGCTCACTGTGTTTGTTCCCTGAATGGCCTGGCTACCTGGGTTGGGGCCTCCAGCCATGTCACCCCATCTTCGCAGACCTCCCGGTCTGCTGACTACCCATTCAGTTATGACTGATCTTTGCCATGGTCTTGCTTTCAGTGACCAGAGTAGGGAACCTCTGCTTCCCAGGCAGCACAGGACAGCTGCAGCGTGCACACCTCCTGGCCTGGGGAGGGAGGACGAGGCCCCAGTGAGCAGGATGTACAGTTCCTTCAGCTTCTGATCAGCCTTGGCTCTCCTTCAGGCACAGGTGTGGTTTCTGACCATGATGTTAAGACCGATGAAATGTTGGTGTGAGTGTAACAGTGAGAGTGTATTGTGTGTAAATGCATGTGTATCTGTGCATGTGAGTGTATGTGTGAGTTGAGAGCTACTGTGAATATGTAATACGTGTGTGAGTGTATAATGCGAGTGTGAGCGTGTAATGCGGGTGTGAGTGTATAATGTGAGTGTGAGTGTGTGATGTGGGTGTGAGTGTATGTGCGAATGTGTGCATTTGAGTGTAGGGTGTGTGAATATGTGAGCATTGTGAGCAGTGTGATGCTAGTAAATGTTTAACCACTGGCTCTCCAAGAAAACAGAAAACCCTCACATCTGGGGTGTAAACACTCTCAAGGTGGCTGATTCGAGCTTTGTGGTTTCACTGGACATGGATTTGGGAAGGGATGACACACTGTTGTGTGGTATTTCCAATACAATAGGCATTAATAGCCTCATGGGCATAGATGATGGTAAAATGAAGCAAAATAGGAAAATAGGAAGTGATGAGCTTTGGGTATTTATCAGTTTTGTTCGTAATGTAATTTGCTTAGTTGTAAGTGTATATAATTTATAGTGGCTGTGTTTAATAACTGGCTCACAAATTTCCTGAAAATTTAACCACAGGCACTAATGAGGTGATTCAGGCCAGTTCCGGAGCACCGCTATGTGAGCATGTGTGCGAATGAGTGTGAGTGTGAGTGTGCAAGTGAGTGTGTATGTGTGAGCAAGCCTGCGCATGAAGATATGAGTGAACATGAGTGTGTGATTGTGGGCATGAATGTGTGTGAACATGACTGCCGTGTGAGTGTGAGCAGGTGTGTGAATGTGTCCGTGCCAGCCGAAGGCTGGGAGGCCTCCTGCACCGCCAGCAGAGGCCTAGGGTGGAGCGGCTGCCTACCCAGTGTGAGCCCCCACCCTCCTCCCTCCTGTGTGTCCGTCCTGTGTCGTTGGTTCCCCAGCCACCCATCCTGGAGACATAACCTGGTGTCTCTAATCCCAAACTCCTTTCTTGCTGTCCTTCCCTGCAGCCGAAGGCCCTCCTTTCTACCCCAGTCTCCTGCCTGCATTCGGGCTTCACTGGGTCCTGCCTTGGCCATGGCCTTGGCTTCTAATGGCCTCCGGACCTTTTCCCTCCAGGCCATTCCCCCCTAACAGAATTGTCAAATGAGCTTTTGAAAATTAAATCCTTTCTTGTACCCCAGGGTGTGGCCACACTGTCCTCTGTGGTCTGCCCTGCCTTGGACTCTCGTTACCTGGGACACCCACTCTGTGCTGCCTCAAAGAGGGCCTGGCAAAGCCATCAGCACACCCACTGACTGCCCCTGACCCGAGCTCAGCCTGATGCCCAGCTTTGCCCCTTCCCCTGCAGTCCCCAAGCAGAGGACTCCCGCCCTCCTTCTGCCTGGCATAGCCCACACTATCCTCAGGGGCTGGCACAGAGATTTGTTCCTGGGATGGTGTTTACACATCTCTCCTTCTCTACTGTGAGGTCTTCACAGGCAGCCATCCACCCACTCTGGTACCCATCTGGCCCAGGGAGGTGTGAGGCTCTCTGCATGGTGCCCAGGCTTGGTCAGGGCTGGGTTCTTTTGCATAAGTGGCATTCAGGGTCCCCCAGGGAGGGGCCATGTTGTTCCAAGACCCCATGCTGTGCTTCAAAGGCAAGTTCCAGAGGAAACAAATTAAACCCAAGTAAATACCAGAGAGTAATTATGTAAATTAAATACATGAGTAAAAGAACATCTGTCATGAGGTCAGTGGAGAACTGTGAAAATGGAGGCTTCCTGTGCCAGGTCTGGCAAGGAGCAGGAGACACAGCTGGCAGTGGAGGTGGTGGTGTCACTGGAGAGGCAGCTGTCATTCCCAGCCCTCCTCACACCTGGATTCTGTCTCAGGTGCTGTATCCATCATCCCGTTTGCCCCTCACCATGGTCCTGCTGTGTAGGAGGCTCCACCCTGAGCATTTCACAGAGGTTGCCACTGAGGCTCGGAGAGCTCAGGAAGCATGTTCAAGCCACAGATGGTAACATACATGAGCCCCGGTCCTGGTATCAGGCTGCCTGGTTCTGGCTCTGGCCATGGAGGTCACTCAGGCACATGCTAGGGCTCCTACCTGCATCCAGAGTACTGGCTTTGTGGCCCCTTGGTCCTTCCTCTGCCTCAGAGACTTGACATGGAGTATGCGGGAGGGGTGGGGTTGTCATGGCTGGGGCCATAGACCATGGTCTCAGCGGACCCGTAGGCTGCCCTGATGCCGTTCCTTCTGTCCAGTGCTTTCTGGCCACTCCCAGGAATGCCACTGTGGCCGTTTTCCTCATGGGAATGAAAAACAGGCTTCATGCCCCTCATGGACGACAAACAGAACCATCACCGGATCCCCCAGGTGGGCTGCTGGGCTCCAGGGGACCTTTGATCCCGACGTCTTTGTGGTCTGGAGTCCTCTTCCCTCTGTCTACCCAGGAAAGGCCAGTTTGTCCTGTAGATCCCAGTTCCTGTGCTGAGCTCTCTGAAGGCTCCCTAGAGACCTTTCCTCCTCCAGACATCACCTGAGCACACACCGTCCTTCCCATGCGCTTCTCCTGGCTCCTAGCACGTCTTCGAGCAGTGTTGGCTTGTCTGTTTCCATTGAACTCCTTGTCTGATCCATCCGATTCTGAGCCATCTTTCCACCTCCACAACACTGTGGCCCAGTGTGGGCACCAGACGTGTGCTTGGAGAGAGCCTGAGTGAGTGAGGTGTCCGTGGGGCCATATCGTATTGTTGTGACTGAGGAGGTGAACAAGGAGTAGGGCCAACAATGTTCCCTGGGCAGGTCTGCAGACGAACCCAGCCCAGTTGAGGCTGCTGTTTCCAGGAGCCTGGGTTTTTCCTCAGATGAAAATTTACAGAATTAATGAAGACGCCACATTTCGCTTGTAATGTCAGTTATTAATACTGATTGCAAATTAACAGCTGGTAATGGCACGCATCAATTTTTCATCTCGTTGCCATTCTTAAAAGTGAGACTTGAGCACTTGACCAGCGTGCTGCATGGTCTCTCTGGAGCTCCACGTGCCTGACCTGGCCACTCTGGGCTGGGTGGGGAAGAGGCCCTGGCAGCCACCATCAAGTCCCATGCCTGATGTGGCACTGAGAGCAGAGGCTCTGGTCGTAGATGGGTCTGGGGTTGAATCTCAGTTCTTTTCTGAGCCTAGGACTGACATGTGAAATGGGCATAATCTGACAATTCCCTACAGGTGCTTAAGGCTCAGATGAGCCTCAGCATCTGCATATGACTGGAGGAGCTGACCTGCCTCCTTTTCATCCTTTCCTAGGAGCCTTTGGCTGATTAGCAAATGTTGGTAAAGAGCTCTGGGTCTGGCATCAGAGGCCCAGATTTGAACCCCAGTCCTGCCTCTAACTGTCTGGATGACTTCAGGCCGTACCTCAGGGTGTCGTGGAGGCAGTATGTGCAAAATGCTTAGCATAGCGCTGGCATAGGCAGGCCTTAATAAGTGCTGTGATGACTGTGCCATCAACCTTACCACATGTGACATCAGTCCTGCTCTACCATGGAGGGAGGTCATTTGTTTGTGAAATTAGAAATTCAAACATGACTGTTTTGGGCAGATACTGGGAAATAACTTTTCTAGATTTGCCTCAGGATCTTACTTAAATTAGAGAGAAGTCCAGGAAAATATCACAAACTTTCTTAAGGCCTGACTGGGTCGTTTCTCTTGCCTGCTGTGTGGTGTTAATGGAGGGACTCAGGCTCTCAGATTTGGTTTTTCCATCTGTAAAATGGGATGTGTATCCCTTCCTCATAGGCTGTTGGAGAAGCAGAAAAGAAATGAAGTATCTGTGCACTCTGTAGCTCTGGGAAGGGGAATTCTAGCTCTAGGTCTGCCTGCCGGCCACCAAGGACCTGAGGCATGGAGTGGGCTGTCCGGGCTGGAGGCCAGCCTCCTGCAGCTGAGTCCAGAGGGGTCTTGCTCCCTTTCCGAGGGACCTGTTGGCACCCGGACAGACGCCTGTTGAAAAGGCCGTCCTGGGTCCTCATCCTGAAAAGATGGCATCAGAGCTGCAGGACTTTGCAAACCAACCCTATAATCCTGGAGGAAGAATCACTAAAATCAATATGAAATACCTCATAAGTGAAAGGTGACAGGAACATCAAACTTTATTTGTGAAAATTCTAAGATCATTAGCATATTATGGATTCTTTAAGAAAGTGATCTTACTCAGTTGACAGAAGGGAATTGCAAATCCAAGGGACTGTTTATTGCAGTGGGAATAAGGGACCTGCTAGATTTTAAAAAATACTGAAGAAGCCAGAGATTTGAAACCTAAAGACAGTAGCAGATCAACACCACAGGATTTGATCCAAATACTGGAATCCAACTTGGAGCAGAAGTTGGTGAAGAATTATTTTATGAACCTATTTTCATCATAACATGTGTAAAATGCAAATTTTGATCATTATGTAAATTAGTTACTTGGTGTAATTTACTTAATTCAAAGCACTTAATGCAGCGTGGTATGTTTTTTCCAAAGTGCTGGAGTAGACGTTTATTTTAAATTGTTTTTAATCTCAATCTTACAGCCTGATTATTTAAAGTGTTTTCCCCTTGTGTTTGTTTTTTAAATGGAAAGGAACCGAACTTGGGAGAAGTGAACATGTTATGAGCAGATGATGCCCTCCGTCTCCAGGGCTTCAGGCCAGGAGTATGGATAAGGCTCATGCATGGACCCCTGTGTCATACGCTATGTGTGCAAATGTGATCACAGATGACCCATTCTCCTTTTCGGAATTTGCTCTTGGATGGTGTCCTGGCTGGTCTGAAACCTGTTGGAGCAGAAGGTTCCTGGGTATTATAGGCTCTATTATGGGTAGAAATTTGTTCTTTTCCCCAGGGAATTTTCAATGACAGACCTTCTCCTTCAACCACTTTACAATTTTGAAATTTCCATTATCAGAGAAGGGAGAGCCGACCTTTTTAGTCTTCTATTGTGTCATCTGATTATCAGGATGGCACCTCCCATCTTGATGAGCCTCTAGAGCAAGAAAGATGACTTGTTCATTTGGGAACCTTTTGGGGGCGTTCCCAGGGCTGATGAGAACGTTGGAAGGGAGCTGGCAGCCACCGAATGTCTATTTTGCACTGTGCATCCGTGATGTGTGCCGCTCTCTGAAGGATCACAGCACTCCCACAAGGCCTGGGGGGGTGGGGGTGGGGGTGGGGGGTGGGCGGGGAGGTTAGCTGTTTTGCAGATGGAGGAACAGGCTCAGGGAGATGGAGTCAATTTGACTCCAAAGTCACTGCCTGGTTGGGGGTGGGGATTCAAACTCAGGCCTGTGCTTATTCTGTTTCCTGGGGGTGTGGCCAACCGGGCTGCTGCAGTGTGCCCCTAACCCCAATCTCAAGCTGCATTCCAGGTCACCATCGGGGAGAGGGTGACTAGTTACTATGCAGGCATGGAGAGGCCAACAGATGAGGAGACGACCTTCACGGAAGAGGTAGTTTGTTACAGTTCCCAGGAGGAGGGCGTGCACCGTGCCACGGGGACCTTCAGGGGAAGCACCAGGGTTGGGCAGGAGGCAGATGGAGAAGGGGAGCTGTGGGCAAGCGTCTTTGTTGTGGTTTCTACAGGAAAGAATGTGTGAGGCAGGGTAAGCAGACTAGTTTGAATAATTTCAGAGGTCTCTGGGGCACAGGGGTGTCCTATATTGTTTGGTATCTGGCCCTGGGGTGATTAGAATAGGTGGCTAGGACCCAGTGTTTGAGAGCCCATAGAGAAGATTGGTGGGGAGTGGACTTTGGAGTGGTTGATTTGCATAGGAAGGTGATGCTCTGGGGTGAATTGTTTACTATCTCTAGGAATTGGCTAACCCTGGAGAGCAGTGCCTCCAGAGTCAGCAAGGCCTCAGTTATCACAGCGTCAGAACACAGAAAATAAAAGGCATGGCTAATACGGAGAGCAGGGCTTTGGGGGACTTGGGGGTGGGGTGTCACTCTGAAGGACTCCTAGGGCCAGGTCTGCCATGACTGCTGCCTGGGCAGCTGAGATTGTGACCGGGACAGGGGAGGCCTCCTTCCCAGAGGAGACCCTCGGCAAGACGATGTAGAGCAGTGGCACTGTGCCCACCACCCCCCAGGATGGTGGGACACCAGTGAGGGTTTTTCTGATCACCTGAAGCCAGCCCTTGCCTGGGCCCTTGGGATGGATATTTGCCCTGGGGGACCTAGTCACCTGAAGACTCAAAGCAGGGATAGGCCTCCCTTCTGTTTAACTGTGTGTCGGCTGGATGCGCCACGCCCGTGTGTCTCTGCTGCTCCCTTTGTTGAACTCTCGCGGGCCTGCCTAGTGCCTGCTTCTGATAGAGATGTCCTTTATCATACCTGCATGGATTGACTGCCACGAATGAATTCATCCATGAAATGTAATCTACAAATGGAACAGGTCTGGCATGTAGGAAATGCTCAGTACATGGCGGAGGGGAGGGAGCCACTGTCTGCTGTGGTCTCAGTCTTACCTGCAGGACCGAGAGTTCCTTGAGGATGAGTCTGTGAAATTTTACAGCTCTGCCGCTCCAGTGCCCAGCGTAGGGCCTGACCCAGAATAGTGCTCTGGAAGTATTTGAGGATGGAGGAAAGAAAGGATGGAAGGAAGGAAGGAGAGAGGGAATTTTTCGCTGGGCAGCCCAGGTTTGGCAGGTGAGGGCACCAGATGGATTCTGAGTAGAGGGAAGGTATATTACTTTTGATTGGAGACACAGCAGGTGGGTCTTTGTGACCTTTTTTTCTTGGAAACACTGGCTGCTTCATTACCTGCAGACCCAGCCTCCATCACACCCGTTTCTGGAGCTGTTCCATGCCTTGGTGGTGGGGACAGCAGTGTGTAAAGAAGGAGAGGACCTGGGCAGGAGTCTTGGGAATGAACTTGAATTTGAGTAAACTACATCTGGGAGGGAATTCATAGCATATATTTGGGGACCAGATAAGAAGTTTCAAACCAGACCATAGAATCAAAATTGTGTCTGAGATTTTAGAAAATTTACCAACAATCCTCAAACACTTGTAACTATGAACTCCATCTGGGTGTGAGGCAGCAACTGTCATGCATATATACGTGTATCATGGTGCTAAAATCTTCACAGGCACTCTCAGTCGTTGGACCTTTCTTGAAGATTGAAAATAGTGCAAGAAGCAATTTGGAAATGTGTTCTTTTGTTTCAGTTTTCAGAAAGAAAGTATTTAAAATACCCAGAGACTACCTGATTTTCAGAAGGGGTGGTCGAAAAGTCACAGGTATAATGTTAGATTTTGAAAAAACTTTTGCCTAATTTCAATTCCAGCAGTAGGGCTTTGACTCCATCAGGTATGTGGCCATTGTGTGGTTGTTAAAGTTGCTCTGCATTTCAAGCTGGTTCTTACTTTGGTTCACTTTGACTCTGCAGAGCCTGTCCCTGACTCTGTGCTTCACTCGGAGCCTTGGGGTGTGTAGCACAGGAGCCCCAAACCAGGGAGCTGCTTAAGTGTTCATGATATTCCCACGAAAGCCACCTCGTGGACTAGCCGATATGGACATGCCATTTATTACTCATGTTACAGGGGTGTGCACTGACAGCGGTGGCTGGGTGCAAGAGAGACCACACCTCCTCCAGTCTGAGGCTCACCACACGGGGCCCCAGACAAAGGAGGCATCTGTGACTCCTACCTGTGACTCTAAACTACATTACCTCAGTGTGTACGTGCAGCAAGAAGCAGTCACAGGACTGGAAGCCACTCCTGAAAGGAGATAAGGAGGGAGTTACAATCCATTCCTAAAACAACACACATTCCTTCTGGCCAGCGGCCATCTGACCAGCCCTCAGTCATGGGAGGGGGAAGGCCCATGTTCATTGAACACAGGGTAGATGGAGAAATGAGAAAGACCTAGCTCCCACTTCTCAGGTCCTCAAATTATAAAACCCTAGGGAAGTTTGAATTCTGACTATGGATCTGAGATGGTCTCTGAGGAGAGGTATGATTTCAGTTGGGTCTTGATAGAGAAGTAGGGTTCTATAAATTTCAAATGGGGAGTGTCCAGGTAGAGGGTCTGCCTGTGTGTGGTATGTGTGTGTGTATGGTAGTGTGTGTAGTGGGGGTGGGTTGGGGGGAATGTCCAGGGAAGGGCAGAATTTCTATTCTGGAGTTCGGGGGCATGATTTCTGGTAGTTGTGACAGTAGGTGATGGTGACATAAAATCAAAAACAGAAAAAGCTGTTGGGATCAGGGATCCTCTTACGTATCAGGCTAAGATGTATGGAGTTTATTTATGTATAATAATAAAGTCTCTAGAAGTGACTTTTTATTTGTTTGTGATTGATTGGTGTTTTTGAGGGTATTAATTTCTTTGCAACTTTAAAATGAACTCGTGTTTTTCATGGAGGTTTGGGAGGAGGGCAATATATGAGCAGATGTGAACATAGCAAACATCCCAGTGGAATGTATGGGAGGGGACCCCATAGGAAGATGGTGTAGAAGTCCCAAGGAGAAGTAGCTGATGCTCGAACCCAAGAAGGGATCATGGGGATGCGCTGGAGGATGTTTAGGAGGAGAAGCTGAGAGCCCTTGGCCAGCCTAGGTGTCTGCTATCGCCATTCTCTGAGGCTGCCAGAGGGAAGCGCAGGATTAGCTGGGAATGCAACCAGGAGTCCATGAGGGGAGGGAGTTGGGAAATGAGTGGGGGCAGAAGGAGCGCAGAGTGTCCGGCAGCCCAGGAAAGAGAGGGCTTCAAGAACAGGTGGTCACAGGCTGGGTGCTCTGGAGCCCCCCTTTGTTGAAGGCCAGGAAGTGACAGAGGGTACACAGACCCAGCATTAGGGAGCTGGTCTATGGAGGGGAGTTGGTACAGGCCAGGGGAGGCCCAGGGCTTGGGTACTTGGGGCTTCTGTCCTCCCCTTCTCGAGTGCCATGGGTGCTCCCTGATGCTCACCAAGCACACTTCCTTCCATTGCAGCTCCGCAGTCCAGGCCTCCCTTCATGTGGTGACGTGAGGCAGAGGTTTCCATAGGCTTCTCCCTGGCCTCCTCCCAGGAGCCTTCCCGCCCCCCCTCCCCCCGCCCCCCGCAGTTTCCTCTAACCCAACACCTGTTTTCCTAGGAGCACTTAACACTGTTGGAAATGATCTATTTAGCACGTTGTTTTTTTGTTCCGGTCTGTTCTCCGGTCCCTGAAATTGTGAGTTCCGGGACAGCAGGAGCACTGTGGGCTCATTCACTCTTGTTTCCCAGCCGCGAGGCGAGGAACCAACAGAGAAAGCGCCCAGTGAGTATCGGAGAAAGGAAGGAGTGACGAGCCTTGACAGGACGACCGGGTTGGGTCTGAGTACTGCAGAGACTTCTGGTGATGGGGTCGCTTACGAGCCCCGAGGGAGGGCCAGGGAAGCTCAGGCCTGCCCTGGATGTTGTCACACCAGATTCCTCGTGAGAATGGACTTGCCCGTGCTCCCTGAGCTGCCTCCTTTCCTAGGGAGCAGGAGGCCTGTCCTTGTTCCTGTGGGTGGCCGATGCCCTTCTGCGTGGTGCTTGCCTCCCCACACTGCCTCAGAAAGCCAGGGCCTTTGCGTTCTTCCGTCCTTTCTGAAATGGGGCTGATGTGAGGCTTGCTGTGGCCCCATCACCTTCTTCCGCAGTGCAGGTGGGTCTGGCTGGGGAGCTGCGCCAGCATGGTGGACTGGGCCAGCCAGCCTGCACAGGGGTGGCCTGGGCCAACGTCCAGAACTCTGGGGGTGCCAAAGAGGGTACTGGGGTGTCAGTTCTACTGCCTATGGAAGTAGCCTCAGCTCTGTCCCTACTACCTTCTTGGAGAATCCTTCCTTCCTGGGGAGCAGCAGTGGACAGCTGGCTTTCCTGCGGGGGATGGGGTAGGGTGGCATTGCAAACTCGATCTCCTGCAAGAAGAGAGATTTTTGTTGGAGAAGCAGGTTTCCCTGGCCTCATTCGTGGGGAATGGCAGGAGGGCCAAAGTTAGCTTGTGCTCTCGACTGTTATTCGGACCCCAGCCTTCCCCAAGTGCAGCTGAATAAGAGCTTCAGAGGCTGAGAGCTGACCTTTTCAACCAAGTGGGAGCAGGCAGCTGTAGCCAGGGGCTGTGGCCCCTTGGGAGAGCTGCCTTCAGCCTGCATCACTTTTTCTGGGTGTGAAGATGCAGCCGCTTGGCAGGGAGCTTAACTTCTCCCTGGTGGCTCTGTCAGGGGCCTTCTGCAAAGAAGGTAGAAAGCAGCAGCTGAGGACTCGCAGGAGCTCTGAGGGACTGTGCGTGTATGTCCTCGTGTGTTCTTGGGGCACCCGAGACACCTGTCGCCCCCTTACCCACCCCTAGCATATCCTAGTCCCCAGGGAAACAAAACATTCCTTGGTACTGAGGTAGTTTTAGGCAGGGGACCTCAAGGAAGGGACTGAAGGGACTTCTCTCTGAGCCCGAGAGGAGTGGCCATGATGGCATGGTGCTGACATTTCGGGAGCCCTACCAGACTCGTGGAGCCACAGGCACATGCACAGAGCCTTGCTGGAGCCCGCCCCCCCCCCCCCCCCCCCCCCCCCGCAGGTGCTCATGTAAACATGCAGAAAGCATGCAGGCACAGACATGGCCAGTCTCTGCCACGTTAAAGACTTGCAGTGGCTTTGGAAGGCACTGGAAGAGGAATGGAAGATGGTGGATGGCATATTTCAGGGTGCCGTCTTTATGCCTGTCCCAGGTGTCTCTTGCCATCCTGTCCTCTGTTTTCAGATCTAGGTCAGAGCCCAGGCCATTGGAGTGAGGACCACTGGTGTCCAAAGGGATAGGGCTGCAGAAGCTGCCAGTGGCCTTGCCTTGGGACTGGCTCCCACCCAGCTGCATGTGGGCAGTAGCATAGGAAATACATAATGCATGGGGTGAACTCGGTCTACCAGTTAGTTATCGCTGATAAAGAAATCATCCCATGACTGAGTGGCTTAGAGCAACAATCATTTATTACTTTTTTATGCCTATAGATCATCCAGGCAGTTCTGCTCTGGACTCACTTATGCACCTGAATTTGGCTGGCATGTGGCAGGGGGTGGCTACCTGGGGCCAACCTGGTTCTTCCTGATGTGTGTGCACCTTCCAGAAGGCTGGTCTGGGGGTGTTCAGTGGCAGTGCCAGGGTCCAGGAGCAGAAATAGAAATGTGTAAACATTGATTCAAACCTCTGCTTACATCAGGTTATAACTACCTCGTGGGATAAAGCAGGCCATCTGGCAAAACCCACAGTGGGAGCTAGAAGGGTCATCAGAGTAACTGGGCAAGAGGCATGGAAATAGGATGGCCATTACTAGGGGCCTAAATGCAGCCGCTCTCCCAAGTTCGGAAACATTTACACCGGGCGAAAGGAGGGTTTCTCAGGCAGTACCGTGCAATAGATTATTACCATTATATGTGATCTATATCTGTGCCGTCCAATATGGCAGCCACCAGCTAGATGTGGCTGTTGAGTACTTGGAATGTGGCTAGTGTGACTGTAGAACTGAACGTGTGGTTTTATTTAATTTTAATGAATTTAAGTTTAAATTTAACTAACCCCATGTGACTAGTGGCTACTGTGTGGACAGCCCAGAGCAAGGGAGGAACCATCATGGGCACTGGTGGGAGAGGAGTTGGTTCGAGCGTGGATGGCTGCTTGGTGCTGAGATGTTCAAGCTTATAACTGGCAGGTGTGCGTTGTGCTGTGCTCAGGAGAGGGGGGGGCAGCGTGGCACCAGCCCTGAGTTTTTCTGGTTGGAGTCCCCCTCTCCCTGTTGTACTTCTGCCCCTTAAGCCATCTCTACACATTTGCCCTGCCATTCTCCCGGATGGGCGAGGATGTTCTGAAGAACTTCTTCATACATTTCTTTTGAGAGTCTTTGGGGCTACAGATCTCTAGGAGCAGGCTGATGGAGGCTGCATGGCCTCTGTGGGAACCTGAGGGGCATTGTCAGCCTTGGACCTGTGTGTCGGAAGCGCCAGAACCGGGGCAGGTGTCAGGCACTGTGTAGTGTTCTGTTAGTTACCTGAACCTCACTTGGCAGCTTTGGGTGAAGAGGGACCATTCTGCTACCAGGCACCTTCTTTCTGTTTGGCCCAGTGGGCAGAGCAACGCTGAGGTCCTCTTGCTTTGCCAGGCATGTAGTTCTGGTCACACGTCTGTGCTCCAGGGGCCCCGCTGCCTGTGGATGGAGCTGGCTGAGGTCATGACTGGACTGGAACACAGCTGCCACTGGCTGGAATACAGCTGCCACTGGCTGGAATATCAGTCATGCGTTTGCCATTTCTAGTCGGGCGCCTATTTGAGCACTTCTGTGCCCTCCATGTGGATCATAGGGAGGTTGGCTCTCTGGGCCCCCCAGGCACAGGCCCCTGAGACACAAACAGGTGGTACCTTCAAGAATGTGGTTCTTCACAGTCCTGTGAAAATGGTAGCCGACAGCGTTCATCTCCAGT
Source organism: Mormoops blainvillei (assembly GCA_004026545.1). Classification (NCBI taxonomy): domain Eukaryota; kingdom Metazoa; phylum Chordata; class Mammalia; order Chiroptera; family Mormoopidae; genus Mormoops; species Mormoops blainvillei. The sequence continues at coordinate 20,675 of PVJD01011229.1, read as the reverse complement.
TTACAGATGAGCCAAATGAGCACAGACTGGATGGGTGATTCGCCTGAGTATTTAAGGAACGGTACTAGGTTCTAAGTGTGGGCAGTCCACAGCCGGCCTTCAGGCCTTATCCTGAGGTGGGGAATAGGGCCTGTGCTCTGACCCGGGACCTCAGTCGGGACTGCTCTGCTCTGCACCCCTCCCTGCGCTGTGTTTGATTCCCTATGACTACTCTTGTTGTGTCCAGCTGGGACTAGACTTACTGGTGAGCCAGTCCATGGAAGACAGGCAGTGTAGGGACTCTGCCGAGCTCTCACAGTGCCTGGCACTCAGGGAGCTCAGGAAGTTGGCAGAATGGGCCTGAGGTGAAAGTTTGGGAGAGGAACTGGTTGGGAAAAAATCTGGTTGAATTAACAGTTTCCTTTGAATTTGATTCTTGGACCACTGCGTACCCGTGGCAGCCTATGGACGTCCCAGGCACCAGGAGGATGCAGCTTGTGGGATCTAGGCAGACCCAGAGTGTCCTTCAGAGGGAGTGGCTCAGGTGTGGGTCTTGTCTTTGGGACCTGGAATGCAGATATGGGCCCACTGAAGGAAACATCCCAGGCTGTGAGAAAGTGGCTTATGGGTTGAGACTTTGGGTTGCAAGTGACAGAAATTCAGCTCAACTTGGTTTTGGCTCAGGGAGCTGAAAAATCCAGGAAAGACATGTTTTGGACACAGATGGACCTGAGGCTTGAATGACGTCATTAGGACTCAGCCTCATGCTGGGACCTGCTTGCCTCTGTATTGGCTCCATTCATAGGCAGGTCTGAGAGAAGAGTTGGGCTCTGGTTAAAAAAATATATTTAGTATTTCTGGCCCTCAGAAGAGGAGGCTTCTCCCCGGCCCTGGGCTTGCATCCTGCCCTTTTGGTAGCCACAGGGGAAAGAACAGGCTTCTCTTCCATGTGCTGTACCAGAGTGCCAGGAGGGCACTCAGTGGCCCACCTTGGACCATCTGCTTTCCCTGTTGGACTTGGGATAAGAGTCACCCCAGCTGGAAAGGGGGCAGAGGAGTATTTTATCCAGGAAAGTCAGTTGCTGGGAAGAAGACATGGTCCCAGGGCTGTGGTATGAGGAGATAGGTAATTCAGTCAGGACTGGGGCAGGACCTGCTTCAGTCAGGGCAGTCGGTGGCCTTGAATCGCCACTGAGGCTCAAGGAGCCTTAGCCTGTGGGGAGCAGTGGGAGGAGTGGGGAACCAGGGGCCAGGGCCAGGGACCACCAGCACATATAGCTGTGAGGACAGAACTGCCGGAACTTTCACTCCCATTGGGCGAAAGAAATGGGGAGAGAAAGGAGCTCATCCTAAAGGATACTTTCTGGCCACAGGACCTGCTGGATGGTAGAAAGTATTCCCTGTAGGGCAAGACACCCTTGGGGCTGTATGCTGCTGAGGGATGTGGGGACTAAATCCGTGTCTTTCAGCCTTTATTCATTGGACCGCTGAGGTAGACTTGAGTCCTTACTTCTCTGGTGGCCCGTACTGGGTGGGGAGTGTTGGCATTCGACCTTCCACAGTCCCTTTCCGCTTACAGATGGTTCTCTCCTCCTCCCCTTCTCCCTCTGCTTAGATATCCGTGGTCTCCAGAGCTTCCTGGACCAGGCCTCTCGGTTGGGCCTTGATGTCTCTTTACAAAAGGTGGACAAGAACATCAGCCATGTGTTCACCAGCCTCTTCACCACGATGAAGACGGAGGAGCTGAATCGCTACCGGGACACGCTTCGCCGTGCCATCCTGCTGCTCAGCCCTCAAGGAGCCCACTCCTTCATCAACGAGGTAGGTGGTGGGGCCTGTGGCCACAGGAGTGCCTGCACGGGTGGCTCAGGTGGGCTGCAGCCATGGACCTCTCGTTGTGCATGGCCAAAACAGGCATAGGAACTCCTGGGTGCTGGGATCACAGCACATGCCAGGAAGGGGGAGACCCAGCAGAATTTGGCCCCTGACTGGTCCCCAACAGGTGACCCAATACTTGCCCAGATGCTGAGAGGTTGGGGGCAGCTAGTGGGAAGTCTGTTTACAAGGCATTGCCAGAGACTTCTGAGGCAAAACTCAGGCTGGTAGGTTTTTTTCTTTTTTTTAAAAATCCTTTTAATTTTCTTCTCTTTGTTGACAGGTGTAAGCCTCTAGAGATAAAATAAATTTCCAGCTCTCTGCAGAGGGGGGGCACCCCTGCCTTGGGATTTGTTAGCACCTAGAGGAGGTGTTGTTTGCATATAGCCAAATGATACATGGTATATATGTACTCAGTTTGTTGGTGCCTAGGCTAATCAGTGATTTTTTAAAAAAACACCTACATTAGGGGTCAGGGTCTTTGAATGAAGACAGGGCTCACATGTTTAACAAAAACTCTATTAATTTTAGAATAGACAACTAGAAACACCCTGAGCGGGCTGATTGGTGCCCGTCCTGGCAGTCTGATGGCAGAGAGATGACGGCTGGAGTTGGTGGGTTTCTCTCCGCCTGGGTTGGTTTTAGGGGACAGGGGCCATGCTGGTGATGTAGTGCGCCTGGGAGCTGGGGCAGACTGAAGGGGCTACCGAGGAGCTGAATGCTCCCTGCAGTTTCCCCTCCAACCCATCGCCCTGTTGGCCCTCTCTGATTGAAAGTAAAATGAAGTGAAAGGCAGAATTATACTAATTCCGGTTGATGTTCTTTGCTTGTTTATTCTGCTTTCGCCTCTAATTAATTATTACTCAAAATGCTACCTCATGCATTAGGAACCAGCACGAAGCCCACTGCTGGAGGACTTTAAATTTGGAATGTGTAATTTGGTGCAATTGGCTGGCTGCCCTGACGCAGTCCGCTAATCAGGCCCGGGTCACACCGGTGGTCAGCTAGGCTGTGGTGTCCTGTCGGCACTCAGTGTTTTCACCAGAACATGTTTCCTGTAGGAAGGGATTCAGGCCAGTCCTGGGCAGCCCAGGAGCAGCAGCACTAATGTGTCCAGGCGTTCTCAGAATGTTCCCAGAAGTGCCTGCTCACAGGAAGGCTTTTCTCCTTGTTAAATTCCGTAGCCGGAGGTGGCTGCTCCGGTGATGGTGTCTGCTAATTCTACCGCTAACCTCCTCCCTCTCTTTTCTCACCAGTCCCTTGCCGCCTCTCCTTGCTTCCTTTCCTCCTTGTCCCTGCTCTGTTGTTGTTAAGCTTGGAAGTGGGAAGAATATTGGTTTGAAAGTTATACAGTTTGGGGGCAAATCCCAGTCCCCCTGCACTTATTTATTGTGTGGCCTTGGGTAATTGGCCCCTCCTTGTAATCTCACTTTCTTTGTCTATCAAGTAGAGATGAAGGAGATGACAGATAGAGATAAGGCATTTGGTGTGTAGCTTCCTAAGAAGCACCTGCTCTCTTTTCACTGTACACATTCATCATACCCCTTCTGGAGAATTCAGCCCTTCCTCTGTTCCTAGGCCCTGCAAGGATTTAACACATGACCAAGAATGGCCTAAAGATATTATTTCCAAGTGGCTAATTATGCAGACTCCTGCGATGTTGGATATGCTCGGCTGGGCTTTGGCCTGTTGCCTTCTCCTTCCCCTAGATTGTTTTTGCAAAGCCTTTGCTTTGCTAGGTGCTGCAGAGCTGGGGGTGTCCCCAGGGAGGCCACCTGGCAAGAGTGACCAGCCCCTGGGAATGCTGGCCGGAGACTGTGGGGAAAGACAGCACCTGCACTTCCTTCATTCAGCTCCAACTGGTCAGAGTCTTGGTCTCTGGTCCCATACACCTACCACCAGGAGGGGTATACCATCCTTTTGGGGGTGCCCCCCACAGGCCTCTCCTAATCCTCCTACTTTACAAACGAGGGAACCAAAGCCGAAGAAGTTAAAGGACTTGCCTAAGGTCATGGAAGTAGTCATCAGGGCACTGGACAGAAGTCAAGTACAGATGTGACGCACCCCAGCATCCTTGTCATGTTGCTGGGATGGCCACAGAAAATACAAGGGATCGTAGTGACTATAGTGGCTCCGTGATGGCTATGCTGGCCTCATGCAGAAAGTATGGTTCCAGTGGAACCTGACGAAGGTTTTAGGGTGTTGATGCTGAAAGAGTTTTGGTGCATCTTCCCTGAGCCATAGGGAGAAGAAGCTGACCCGGGAGGTGGGCATGACCTGTATGACTCATGTGGCTAACTAGCCCAGCAGGTCCCCTGGTAGAGACCTGGGGTGCCATCCCAGCAAGAATACTTCATGCACTACTGGGAGGCACCCCATGGGCTTCTTGAGAAGACTGATACAACCTCTTACTTGTTGTGACAAGGACAGACAGTGTTCATAAGGGTGACCCAGTGCCAGGACATGCCCTGAATTTGTGGACTCGAATCATTGTTATGGGGCAGTAAATGCCTCCCCACCCCACTGCTGTTGATGACATGTAGCTGTTGTGCCTGGTCACGGCTGGCTTGAGTGACCACAGGAGAGATGGGTTATGTGGCCCTCCCAGGTGTCACTGCTCTCCTCCTCCACTTGAAAAGCCTGGCTGTTGGCACGAATGGAACTGGAGACTATAATGCTAAGTGAAATCAGCCAGTGTGAAAGACAAATACCATATGATCTCACTTATGAGTGAAATCTAATGAACAAAATAAACTAATGAGCAAAATAGAACCAGAGGTGTGGAATCATGGAACAGACTGACAGCTGTAAAAGGGGAGAGGGAAGGTGGGGACTGGTTGAAAGAAAGTGAAGGGATTAGTCAAAGAAGATATATGAATGACCCATGGACACGGGCAACAGTGTGGGGATTGACTGTGGAAGTTTGGGGGGGGCGGTGGGCTGGGTGGGGGGGCAAAGGGGGAAAAGTTGGGACAACTAGTAGCATAAACAATGAAATATTGAAAAAAATAAATAAAAAACAAAAGCCTGGCTGTTGGGAGTGAGGGAGGAAGATGGCTTTGCTCGAAGCTTTTATAATAATTTTGCTAATGTGAATTGTTGGGAAGGCTGGCACTCCACTGTCATTAGTGACAAGTTCTACATGACATGGACTTAGCTGGCTGGGATCAGCCAGGCTGTCCATGTGCTGTGTTGGGAGCCACTGCTTCTCCTAGCATCTAGGATATATCCATTCATTATGGGGGTCTTGGCCTTGGCCTGAGGGGCCATGTACCATTAGCTTCTCTGCGATCCAATTTTATGGGGACTACCTTTGCTGGGGCCACAGGTTTGGGAAGCCTGGACTTGGTGGTAGGTGGGAGACTGGGGGGTACAACAGGCTGAGGTATTGGGGCCTGCCTGAAGGACAGTGTGGGCTCCTATAACGGGCCCACCTCCAGATCCCCTTGCTTTTTTTTGCTCAGTCTTGATTCCATATCCCCTTCTCTGAGGTCTTTTGATCACAGTCTTAACAACCACACCCCAGTGCATTATCTTTAAAAGGCTCTCTTCAGGGAGACTGAGCTCAGGGATGACAGCCTCCTGGTCCTCTGACCTGAGATCTGGAGCCCATGGTGGGCTGTGCTTGGGGGTTGCCGAGGGCACAGGCCATGGAGGGCACAGGCCATGGGGCTGCCGAGGACACAGGCCATGGCTCTTCTGCCAGCAGGAAGGCTGTTGCTCCCTGGGCTTGGCGTGGATGCTGAGTGAGGGCAGGGGAGCTTTATAGTCACCTTCTACCTGGGAAGTTAGTTGGAGTCTTTCTGTTCTTAACTGGGCCTTGGCTCTTTTCTGGACTGCTGGCTGCTACACGAGGCTTCAGTGGGCAGTGACAGGCACCCCTGATGCTCTGTTCTCATGCAGCCCATCAGCCTGAATCACCAGCCAGGGAAAGTGGGCATGAGGGTGTCTTCTCTTCACTCTAGGGCAGTGGAACTCCTGAAGTGACCAAGGTGACAACTGCTAGGAGTCGCCGAGGGCAGAGGCTGTGCTCCTGGGACTCCTGCCTGCAGATGCTGGTGTCTTCTCCATTCTGTTCATGGGTCCCTTCTTTCATCTCCCCGGCATGTTAGGAGCCCGAGCGCTGTGCTGGGCACTGAGGCTGTGAGAGCCTCGGGGCTCTCATTCACTGAGGCCTCCTTTGGGCATGCGTGGGGGACTCCAGGACTTTGTCCTTTCAACCCTCATTCCTCATTTCTATGCCCCTGTCTCTAGTTGTACTTAGGCCTTCCTCTTTCTTTTTGTATCTGATTTATTTCCTCTTCTCTTCTCCTCTCCCATCTCTTCCGTTTCATTGGAAAGAGTAGAAAAAGTAAACTATTTTAAGCCATTTTAAATGATAGTTGCTGCAGGTGACATTTAACTTTGCAGCTACACAGATATCAGTGATTTCTTCCTGTATTGAGAAGAATGGGAGAGAGAAAATGAGGGGAATGGCCCGTTGGTGGGACAGCTGCCCATTGATCTGGGAGTGGGGGTCACCTGTCACCCAGGCTGGGAAGAGAGGGTGAGTGTGAAGGGACAGAGGTGGAAAGGGCCACCCCGACAGCTCCCCCTCCCCTGCCCAGGCTGCTTTCCCAGGCAAGGAGTGTGGCCGGAGGCAATTTAACCCTCTCTAGAAACAGCCTGAGTTAACTCCTGGCTTCTAATCATTGCTTCTCAGAATATGCTACAGTGAGTGAGCTTGCTCCCACAATCTGAACATAAAGACTACGCTTTTTGATTCATTTGTAGCAAAGGTAAATCAAGTAATCACAATGTTCTGTTGTCCCACATGATATATGCAAATATTTCTTATTCTACCATGGTAACTCTTTAGCAGATGACGTTATCATTCAGAGCTAGGATAATTCTGTGCTATTTAAGTGTCATTTACTAGAATATTTAAAATTGCTAATTAATTATAGAAGATTAATTTTTAAATGTGGCCCTGCATCTGTATTTAATTATATCCTACTGTTTATGGATTTTAAAGACTTAGTACTGTAGCAAAAGTGCTACAAGTTTGAGAAATTCATCGCCCTACCCACCCCCCACCCCCACCTTTAAAATTCTTAGAAATGAGATCGTGAGGAAGAGGTGTTCTCCAGAGTTTGTTCTGGCAGGTTTGGAGCTCAGTGATGCTCAGGGCAGCCAGGACTCGGGGCCTGGCTGACACCGAGAAGGGAACAGGGAGCTCTTGGCCAGGGCCTGTGTCCGAGACTCCACATGGCCACTGTCTCCTTCCTTCTCTGTCTCCACACTCCTCTTATCCTTCCAAACCCCCTGCATGCTGTGGAAGCCATTGTGGACTCCAACCAGCTCTGGGCTTATCAAGCTCTGTGTGTCCCAGCCCACTGCCCCTTCTCCCTGATGACACCTCCCATCCTGGGCACCCTGAGCACACTGCCATTGCCACCCCCACTCTGGCCATCTGTTTGTACCTCCCACCCCATGGGACCTAGAAGTGTGTGAGGGCAGGAGCTGGGACATGTTCATCTTGTTAATTACCTTACGGATGTTGTGGATGATGGTTGGCAAGCAGATGGAATCCAGGAGCTCCAACCTTTGCCCCAAGCAAATTTCTGTTGAAGCTGATTGCCCAGTGCTCAGACTACATTCGTAACCCTTTAGCCAAGCAGGGATACTCGATTGCTCTGAAGGTATTTAATGTTTGATTTTTTTGATATTTCAAAGGAGCATCCATGCCCTCGTCAGGGGGAAATACTGAATGTTGCTGGACCTCCTGGTGTTTGTTTTGGTTGATTGTTGTCTCAATTTCCAGTATGCCATGAATCATGCCACCCCATTCATGAACTCAGGGACAAGGAAGGCCTTATGGAGCTGTCTGGGAGGCCTCTTGACTCCTTCCTGGAGTCAAAGAGTGCGGTTGTGAACCTGAAGTGTGGGCCTGGAGACACCTGGTGTTCTTTCCGTCCTTTATGGATTATTAAATAGCCATCAACATGTCAGTTCCTCCCTGCAGTAGTCTCTGTAGCTTATTAGCAGGTAGCGCCTTTGGTCGGGGAGGGAGCAGGAGTGAGAAATAGGCATTTACAAAAGGAAACAGCCTGCAGCAGCCAAGTGACTCAATTAACCTTTCTGCTCCTGGATCCACAAAGGCATTCAGCTTGGGGGGCCTGCCTGAGGTGGTGAGTCAGCCATTTGTGGATTGAAGAGGTGGGTGGGGAGCCCCTAGGGGAAGCAGCAACCCCCCCCCCCCCAGCACCGCAGGAAGCCAGAAGTCTGGGGGTGTGAAGAGAGGCAGAGGTGAGACCAGGTTACCTACACCGGAACAGATTCATTCAGAGGAGCTGTCTGTGCCATGCAGCCCATATCCGGTGTGCCATCCCCTGCATGCTCCTAAGTAGAGCCCTTGTTCAGTGCCAGCAGGAACTTGGCCTTGACCACCTGTGTCCAAGCTGCCACTCAGCTTGGAGAAGGGAAGGCCTCTGCATCGGTTAGCTGGTACTGTGTAACAAACCATCCCACAGCTCAGTGCTGTGAAACAAGCCTTTGCTGTTACTCATGAGTCCCCTGACTCTACTGATCTTACTCTACTGGGCATGCTCATGCATCTGTGCTCATCTGGCCACTCAGTGGGGGCTGGCCGGCTAGGATGGTGGTTGGCTGGCTGTGAGTTGGGGTGATGGGGCGACCAGGCCACGAGTCTGTTGTCAGGCATGCTAGCCCACACTTAACTCATTTGGCAGCAGCAGAGTTCCAAGAGAACAAATGCAAGTGCTCAGGACCACTTGAGGCCTGGGCTCAGACCTGATACATTATCACTTTTGCCATAGTCTCTGTCAAAGCAGGCTGTGAGGTCAGCCCAGACTGAAGGGGCAAGTGAGGGAGCTCCTGGGAAAATCCTCTTGGAGAAACTGTAAAGTCACATTGGATACAGGGAGCAGATACAGGAAAGAGTGGTGAGATGGGACCATTTTGTAATCTGTCCATCACACCCCAGTGGGCAGATGAGCTTTTTGGGAGGAAGCAGACTACTTGCAGGTCTGTGGGTGACAGGATCATGTCTCAATGCCTCCTTTCTCTTACTCTGTTTCACCCTTGCTCAACTTTGGGGTGAGAGTGGTGAGGACGAGAATGTGGAACAGAGTGAGAGAGAGAGAGAGGGAGGGAGAGAGGGAGATAGAGATATGGAATAGGCCTTTGTTTATCAAGCTCCTATTTGTAGACACATTAACTTACCTAATCTTCCAAACAATGCTAGAAGGGAAGTGCTGTTCAGAGCAGTGGAGCCTGGAGCTCCCTCAGATAAAGGGACAGAACTGGGATGTGAATTCAGACTCCTTGACTCAGAGCCTAGCTGATTTCCACTAGTGCCATTGGCAGGAGGAAGCTTGTTGCCCATTTCCTCCTAGAGCATGCTGAAGCACACACTTGATGAACTTGACCACTGAGGAACAGGTGGGATGGGGAAAGGTAGGCGGGACACCTCTGAGAACTCATCTGAGGAATGAAGGACACTCTCCCACCGTGGTCCTGTGTCCACTAACACACCTGCAGAGAGTGTGAGGTGATGGTCACACTGCCAGTACCTTTCTCCTTGGCAGCTGGAAGAGCAGCTTCTATGGGACCCTCTGGTCACCAGTGAGTCTGAAGACATTTTATGTAACCCTTTTATGGTGTGGTCGGTGGGGCAGGAAAGGACAGAGTTCCCAATGGACCTGGCCCATCTCCTATTCCACCTTCTCGCCATGTGCCTCTCTTAACTCTGCTTCCCCATCTGTGTAGTAGATTTCATGATATTTGACGTACAAGGTTACCCTAAGAATTAAGTGTGGGGAGCATTCTTGGGTGCAGGTCTCCCCTGTTCCCTCTCACAGTGTCTAACACAGCAGGCACCCAGAATGTGCCTAGTAATTGCTGTGTGATTGGTGAGATGGATGAGTCTGAGAAAATGTAAAGATTTGGGGCACTGAGGACATTGAGAAAACCGAAAAATCTTCTGTGACTTTGGGCAAGATCAGTAATCCAAATTTTGAAATGTGCAAGTGGTTGACATCAGGGATTCTCATGGTGACCTGCTGCTGCTGGGTCGATTGACTGAAGGAGAGAAGTGGGCGTGGTTGATGGACCACTAACAGGCACGTCTAATGCTCATTTCTCAGCTGTTTGCTGAGTAGGAGTGGCATGGCATCTCCTCCCCGCATTGCATTACTGGCACATCTTCAGTATCTGTGTCCATGAGTGAGGTCAGGGAGAAAGCAGGGGACAGGGGTTGTGGTTTACGGGTGGAGCCATGGAGACCCAGGGAGAAAGGAGCTGCTGTAGGAGACCAGTGTGAAGATGAGAGAGAAAAGATGAGATGGAAGCAGAACGCTGAAGGAAACAAGCATGCATCTTCTAGCCCCACCCATGGAGCCCTGGTACGATCAGGGCCAGGGCAGGTGTTGGGTTCCCACCATACAGGAAAGGCAGAACTACAGGCATTTTAATTACAGTAGCTAGAGACAGGACAGAAGACCCAAGCATGTCCCCCTCCTCTCTGTCCTTCTTCTCACCATCCCTCCCCTTCTTTACAGAGGAAATCTAAGGCCTTCAGACACTTGGTTGGGGACACGATGACGCTTCTTCAGGGGCTATGGCTGTTGGCTACACAGAGGAAGGGACATTGCCTTTGGAGCAAATAGACGCAGTCAGATCCCGGCTCACTGTTGGTACCATCCTTCTGAGCCTATTGACTAGCCTGTAAACTGGGATAACAGTACCTATACCTTTCTGTCTGTAAATGGTGTTCGGCTGAGATTGTAGAACCAACCTGGGCTGTTGGGGTCAAGGGTGGAAGTGTCAGTGGCTCAGAGGAGGGCACTGCTGTGGCCAGCCTGACAGAAAGATGGCTTGGCACTCACTCCATGTCAGGAGGCATAGCTCCTGGAGCCAAGTGAGGAAAACCAGATGCAGGCGGCACCCGGGTGGTGGGGGACTGGGCTGGCAAAAAGTGACCAAGTGCTCATGGCCCTCAGCCAGCCCAGCTGGGACTGAGCACTGGACTCTTGTGCCAGCATGCGGCTGGAGGGAACATTAGAGTCCATAGGAAATGGGGGAAGAGGGCTGCCGATGCTGGCCCAGGAGCAGGGCGAGAGTGCTCAGGGCACCCCCCATCAGGGCTCCCACTGGCTGGCAGGAGCAGGCACAGCTGCTACTGGATCCTCAGGACTGCTGGTGGCTGGGCAGTTAGAAGAAGGTGCTTTCTGGCCATAGAATTACTCATCAGATAAGAAGGACTCCTTCAGGTGGCCAGCCGTAACCAAGATAGAAGGGGTCCCTGTCCCCAGGCCCCAGGTAATGGGTGCTTTGGGGGACAAAGAAATGGATTCTGCCTCTAAAGAGATGCCGGCCTAAATGGAGAGAAAATTCTCACCCAGGAAGAATTATGAGCAGGAGGATAGGGTGCCCAGCTGTGAGCACCCAGTTGGAGACAGCTGCATGCCTAGCACAGCAGAGTTGGAGAGGGTGCTGCGTAGCTGCCATTCTCTCACTGGGTCCATCCAACCCACACAACCACATGAACCACTCTAGAATAATTCTGTAACTTGGGGATTTTGAAGACAGCCAAAGGATTAGGTAAGAATGGCTAAAACCACCCTTTGGAATTCCAGCCAGGCATGTATAACACAAGTCACAAATCTGAATGCCCATGGCATCCCAGCAGGAATATTAAAGTGAAGAAGCAGGTGTGCTGTAAGAACTAAGCATATAGCAACTGTGGGTTCCCTGAAGGGACCAGTCAGACTCCAGCGAGGTTCCACAGGAAGACCTGGTGTGGTCACTTCTTCCTGTGTCTCAGGAGAAGACAGAAGTGTGGACTTTACTGTGAAACCTCTTAATTTTTAAATGTTGGCAAGTAATTAAAAAATTTATAAGCTCTCCCTTGGCCAACTTTACCTGTGGCAAGGCTGATAATGCTTCAGACTGCTGAGTGATAATGTCTGATTTATTGCATATACACCATCACCTTAAGCTTCCTAAATATGGAAATGGTGTGAAGTGAGCCCTGTTCTATTTGCCCAGGTCTCTCTCACTAAGAGTCAGCGATCATATTTAGTGTAGTGTTCCTAACGGTTCTGTTTCTTTCCTGGATCCTCCTGGTACTACCCCTATTTTCTGTGCATTCAGTACTGTTCTTGAACTTGCTGACCTGCCTTGGCATCCTTCTTCCTATTTGCAGGAAGTTTTTGGTCTTATTGTTCAAAACCCATGTTAAGTGCTAACCAAGCTTGTGGAGGTTAACCCTTTGGATAGAAGGTCATTGGTATGGTTTGTGTCACTGATAGTCCCCATGGTGCCACTGCTAGTTACTTCTCCCTGGGCTGGCAGTTTTCAGTGCTGGGGTCTTGTAGCTTTCCAGGGCTCCGGAGAGCTACTGAGTATGATACGGGGAACCAGGAAATTTCTTAAAAGCCTGTCCGATGCACTTGGTGACTCGCTGAGTACTTGCTTTGCATAGAACTTTCTGAGCACTGAGGAAGCAACTGAGAGGTGAGGTTGGTCCTTCTTGCAAGTGAGATATGGTTTAGAGAAACATGGCAAGTGAGCCCAAGGTTGTAAATGGCTGAGCCCAGCCTGAACTGGGCTCCCTGGGAAGCTATATGAATCAGATATTAATCTGAGCAACTAATATGGACCAGGCCCTGTTCTAGGGACACAGAGAGACTGAGACAGACAAGGTCCCTGACATCAAAGAGCTGATGTTATAGTGGAGGCAAGGGGCAGACACTGATCAAATAAATGAATAAACCTGAAGTAATTCAGGTGGTGATAACCTTCATGAGGAAAACTACAGCTAGTAAGAAGAGAGTGGTTTGGTGGGGGTGCTCTTTTAGATGTGATGATCAAGGATGGCGGGGGGGTGTTTGTGGAGACACCAGAAGGATGTGATGGAGCCCATCAAGCAAGATCTGGCTGTAGAGCAATTTCAGCAGATGGAATAGTATGTGCAAAAGTCCTGAGGTTGGAATGAACTCAGCACCCTGAAGGATCAGGGAGGAGAAGGGCGTGCCTGGCACAGGGCGAGACAGAAGAAGTATGGTGTGAAGTGAATGTGGGGAGGGGCCCACGATGGGAGCACAGAAGACTTTGAGGTCCACTGTAGTACTTCGGACTTGGTTTCAGTCTAATGGGAAATCCCCAGAGATTTGTGAGGAGGTCAGTGGCATGATCTGTAAAGGGATTGGGTTCAAGGTGTCATCTCTGCCATTCTTTGACATACATTATGGGAAGTAGCTCAGGGAAGTGGACACTCTAAGGGGATGGGAACTCATAGTTGTCAGGCCACAGGGAGCCCATGCATGTGGAGCTGAGGAGGGTTACCCTGGGGGAAGTGTTCCCTCTGTGCCCTCTGTTTGTTAGGACCACAGGCCCCTCGCATTCTGGGGTCCCCTCATGGGCCCTCGGTGTGGGGAATCAGATGGCCCCTGCTCTGTGTCCGCCAGGTGAGTCCTCAGGAGCGAGCCTCCTGGCAGTCACCCATGATAGCTTCCTGAGAGCGGCAAGCAATCAGGCTAAAGAGCTTTGCATTTTATTAATGTGTGCGCCTGGGCCTGCCTTTCTGCTCCGAGGACTCTCCTTCTGGAAGGGCCGAGAGGACACACTCTTTGCAGTGCCATCTTTCCTCTTTACCTCACCAGGGAACTCAGAAGCAGTGGCAACAAACCCAGTCACCACCAGCTCTCCTCAGTCACCGAATGACAGCCAGGAAGGCCTCTACACCTTCTGTTTGCTTGTATCTGTGCCAATAGGTAAACAGATTTGGACTGTATTATATATTTGTCTACATGTATGTGTGTGACTTGGGGGGGGACAGAGTTGGCTCGTGTATCCTGCCTTTGTCCACCTGCTTCCAACTGGCACTTTGAACCTATGTGACAATGTTCCCCCTAAAGTACCCCCCAGCATGGTGGGAGACGGTGATGCAGGGTCCCCTTTCACACCACCCTACACTCTGTTACTCCCAACTATCCCCCTCCACTCTCAGCATCACCCATAGGTTGCAGGTTGTGACTCTGTGGCCAGAGCTGTGCCTTTTGCTCCTGGGGGTTGGGTTGTAGCCTTCCCCTAGGACAGGGTGGACTTGGGTAGTGCCTCCTTTAGTTGTGACCCAGCGGGTTGCAATCCTCACTCCCGCCACTCATACCAGATGCCCAGGGACTTGCAGTGTTAGGGAGGGGGGAGGTAGGCAGGTCTGGCATTGTGCATGGCTAGAATTATTACATTACTTGACTCATAATCCAAGCAGTTGCCTGGTGTCTCCCCAGAGTTGGGTGTCTTTTTGAGCCTTTCCTATGAAGCCCAGGCCCCTTGGCTCTGCTGCCACAAGGCCCATTTCTGGACACAACCACTACCCAGGCCCATATTGGAGGACACAAAAGAGCTGTATCAGGCTGTCTCCCACCCAATCCCGACTGCCACATTCCATATCCAGCTGGGGTGTCCATGTGCTCAGACCCCATGGGGTGGCCCACAGGGTTAGTCCCATCAGGGCCATGGCTACAGCAAATAAAAGGTGCGTGTGCTGGGGAGAACCTTTTTCTGAGTAATGGAGACCACTATTTGCACATTTGAGTCAGTGGTAAATTAAAGGAAACGACCTTTTCTTTCTGTGAGAGGCAGTGTTCTTCATGTCTGGCTAGTTTTAGCTTCCAAAAGAAGGGAAGTTTCACAAAAGCTAGCAGGGCAGCCAGCTGCACTCCAGAGTCAGGGAGAGGCTGAGCAGAGAATCCCAGCCCCTCGACTGGTCATGCCCTTCCAGTTGCTTTGTGTCTCTGCTTATGACAGGAGAGCCATGCCTCCCCGGGAAACACAAAGAAAATATATCCCTGGCTCATGAATAGCTCTAAGCGAGTGTGCAAGGAATGATCTTGTTTCTTCAACAAGAGGGGTGTTGGCATGTAGCGTGTGGGACCTGTCCTTAGGTGAGGGGACAGTGAGGGCAACAGAAAGAGCAAGGGCTTGGGAATTACACAGCTGGGCTCACTCTCTGAATTTGGGTTCCTTTGTAAGATAGGAAAGCTAATCCCTGACCTTCCACCAGACTGGTGATGTTTAAGTAAGAGACGGTGTGTGGGAAATGCCCAGAGTTGTCTGGCCTGGAGTAGCTGATTAGTTAATGACTATACCCTGCTCCCTCCTGTGGCACAGGGTTCCTCAGGTCTGACACTCTGTCCAGAGCCAGTTGTCACCACTCCCATTTTCCACATACAGAGACTTAGCTATTGTAGGGATGCGTTTGAGGGCCCTGGGTCTCCAGTGGAATATTTCTAAAGCAACTGAGGGTGAGGAGCCATGGACAGGCTTAAGGGGAGAGGAGCCAGAGTAGGTAAGTGTGCATGGCCTTGGAGTTAGTGTGTTTGAGGTTAGAACCTTAGTACTGCTCTATGTCTGGTGGCTGTGGACAAGTTATAAAGTTTCTTTAAACCTTTGTTTTCTTATCTCTAAGGTGGGGATGATGATGACAGTGATGATGTTGGTGGCAGTGATGGTGATGATGACAATGGTGATTATGATGGTCTCCATGACTGTGATGATGGTGGTGATGGTGGTGGATATGGTAGTGATGACCGTGATGATGTAGCTATGCTTCCCACCAGAACCAGTCTTTGGCATGACCTTTGTCTTACTTGGAAAAATGAATAACCTAGAGGTCTCAGCTCAACCACTGACTGCTCAAGTCAGTTTTTATTTCATTTGTGGTTTGGTGGGAAGTAGGGGAAAGGAGTCCCCGCTGTGTGGGGTTAACAGGACCTGGGGCCCAAGGCCTGTGTCTGTGGAATGTTTCAGGGGCACACCAGGGGCAGGGACAGAGCATCCATCTTTGTCCCACAGTGGGACCAGGGCTGTTTGGAAAACTGAGGTCAACTTCGACCCCTGGAAGAAGGGTCAAAGGTGGTTTACTGCAGCAGCTCTGATGTTGGGTGTTTGTCCTTGCTATCTATTGCTATATGGTAAACTATCCCAAAACTTAGTGGTTTAAAACAAAAAACATTTGATTATCTCTCATTTTTTTTGGGTCATTGGGTCATTCAGCCTAGAATCTGTCATGCAGTTCTGGTCACACAGTGGCTAGATCAAGAGGAGTGAGGGACCTGACAGACTGGCCATGTCTCCTTCCTTTGATCTCCCCGATATGCTGCTTTGAGCTTCCTCACGGCGTGGTGGCCTTGTGGTGGGAAGATCCGGTTATGTGGCTGTTCAGGGCTCTGATGTGAGGGCGGCAGCAAGACAGGAGGAAGCTTGGGCTTGTCTGTTTCAGAGCCTTGACTGGATCCAGGGTGAGACAGGGCTAGGGTGGGCACCACATACATTTGGCTTTTGTGGTATAAACATTCATGGTCCTACCATTTGAGAGTGGCCTAAAGTTAGCAACAGGAGGCAGTGTTAGTGTCAAGACACAAAGTGGAACCATGATTCCTCAAAGGGTGGAGGCAGAGCCAGGCTTGTGGTGTGGTTGGAGGAGAGGACTCGGTAGAGGGGCAGAGAACAAGGTGGGCCCTTCCTGGTCCACAGAGATCTCAGCATCTCTTCCCTGACTTAGCAGTACTTCCTGCACCTTGTCATAGCCTCTGAGGGTCCCTCATTCCTCCTATTTGCTTTCCTTGTTATGGAGGGAAATTGAGGTCATAAAAGGAATGTGAGACCTGTGGGCTTACCAAGGTCTTGGACCGATCCCTTGAGAAATTCATTTGCTTAAGGTCTTGGCTCAGCCCCACTAGGGAGTCTGCCCTAAGGAATATGAGGGACGGGGGTCCATATCAGGGCCAGGGGTGCTTGGAGCCTGGCTCAAGCCAGGGAGGAGGCATGTTGCCTTGAGGACAGTGGCAGCTGGCAAACCAGATGTTCTTCTTGGCATGACTTCCTCATGACAAAGACACTTCTCATCAAAAACTGGTATTTCTAAGCTCTGTAATCACGGAATTGGAGAATAGTCACATTGAGGGTGATATTTAATATTTATGTCCAAACTGGCAATACCTGGACATTAATTATCCAGTTATAATTAAATCTAGTAATCCATTACATGGCCACATAATGGAATGTGGTTATAGAGGACTTTAGTGAGGACAATGGGGTTCTGAAGAGTAGAATTTGTAATTCAAACCCCAAGAACAAAAGCCCTGGATTGCTGGGTATGATTTTTCACCCTGCCTTTTTTCCCTGGAGATTTACACATCATTAATTAAACATTTGGTGAAGATTGGCACCAGAGATGTGTGGGTGAGACAACCCTGTCTGTCCTCAGGGGGAGTAGGAAACCATCGACAGTGTAGGATAGATGCAAGTGTAGGGATGATTTGGGCGCCCACCAAAGGCAACGCATCCATCCTGTGGTGAAGGAAGACTTTCTGTAGGAAGCAAGGTATGACCTGCTTCTTGAAGGACAGGTAGGAATCAGCCAGGGAAGGCAGTGGAGAGAGGGCATTCCAGGTGATGGATCAGCAAATGCAGAAGCATGGACGAGAAGCACGTGGAAGCTAGAGGAATTTTGTTCAGGGAAAAAGCAATAGATATTTTAATATGGCAACATCAAGAGAAGCTTGTGAAGGAAGAGTCAGAGGCAAGACTGTGAAAGAACCCTGGAGGGCATGCTGGGTGCTGCACTCAGTCCTGAGGACAGAGGGAGCCATCACAGCGTGGGTGTGCCCCATCACATCTGTGCTGCCAAAGGCCTGGGTGGCCTCAGGCAGCAGCATAGGTTGGATAGGGAGGCCTGGGACCAGAGAGGAAGGGTGGGATCAATATTTGAGTGAGCATAAACATAGCACTGAGGAAGGCAGGGGTGATGGGGGAGGAGAGAACAATTTGGAGGACTATTTAGAAAGTATGTTGTACAGAATTTAGGAAAAATTGTGAGGCTGGTACAGAGAATTCTCGTATAACCTACATCCAATTTTCCCTATTATGAGCATCTTGCGTTAGTATGAGACATTTGTCATAATTAATGAACCATTCTCGATACATTTATTATTAACTGAAGTCTGTGCTTTATTCAGATTTTTTTTAGTTTTTACCTGCTGTCCCTTTTCTGCTCCAGGGTCCCATCCTAGACACCACATTACATTAGTCATCATGTCTCCTTAGTTAGTTGTCTTTTGGTTGTGACGGTTTCTCAGACTTTCCTTGCTTTTGATGACCTGGACAGTTTTGAGGAGTGCTGGCCAGGTCTTTTGTAGAATGCCCCTCAATTGGTATTTGTATGATGTTTTTCTCATGATTAGACTGAGGGTACGGCGTCTGGGGAGGAAGGCCACAGAAGTAAAGTACCTTTCTCATCATGTCATGTTAAGGGTGCCTGCTATCCCCCCTGTTGATGTTGACCCTGACTAACTGGCAGGGGTAGTGTTTATCAAGTTTCTCCACTGTGAAGTTACTCTTTTCCCCTTTCGCATACTGTCCACTTTGGAAAAATGTCAGTATGTGAAGGACACACTTAAGGAGTGGGGGGTTATACTCCGCCTCTTCAAGGCTATCTACATACATTAGTAGCAGGTTTTTTGTTTGTTTGTTTGGTATGGGAGAGTCTAGTCCTCATTTTGAAGGGAAAATTAGCTGGGTGGGGCCTGTGAGGTAGATGGTGGGCATGTTGGCAGGAGAGGACTCATAGTTTCCTTGAAAATCATTCCTTGGGCCACCTATGCCCCTTGGGTCTAGCTCTGGGTGATAGTCCAGTTGGTGGTGGATGGAAGACTTGGACAGCCTGGGCCTCCCAGGTGAGTAGGGCTCAGCAGCCCCTCACCCCTTGTGGTCTGCCCTACTCCTTTCCTCATCTCCCTGTAAAGTGGAGAAGACTATTTAATTGAACTTAATTAATTTCAAGACAACCTACAAGTATTTTGCATATTGACTTTTAGGCATGTGTCAGACCTGGAGCTGATCTCCAGCAACAAAAAGATAAACAAGACACATTCTCAGTCCTTGAAAAGCCCACCACATGTGGGTGATTATCTTCCTCCTACAAGTAGTCTCTAGCCCCATGGCCTCTGTCTAAGGCAAACTAAATTTACCAGAACTTCCAGCCTGCCCCTTCCGTCTGCTTGGGAGAAGCATCTTCTCATCCCTGGGGTGGCTTCTCCCTGAGTGTTCTTTTGGGAAGAAGGGAAGAGACTGGCCTTGTTGCTTTGGGTGTTTACCTGGCGTTCCAAGGTTAGAGGCATTGCAGACATGCCTCAGCCTCCGCATTCAATGCCCAGTCCTTCCCAAATACCTATTTTTCACGTTCTTTTATTGTGTTTCTGTAAAAGAAGATTTTGTAAGCACTTACTGAATACAGCCAAAAATGTGACAAGTGCACTTGGTTGGCTATTCTGCTGTTTATTCCTGAGCTGCTGGAAGATATGCACATGTTTTGTGCTCCCAGCATCACAGCCAGCAGGCTCTCTCGCACAGGAGCAGCCCGGCCTGGGTGACCCCCTGCAGTGGGGTAACTGGCTCTGTCTGTCCTTTTCTACCAGCAAGTTGGATCTCTGCTTGGGTTAGTAGAGTGGCTGAGCAGATGGGCCTGGAAGCATCCCCCTGAGGTGCAGTTCTGGCTCTACCACTTACTGTGGTTCTGGCTCTACCACTTACCACTGGCCTGTGGGACCGCAGGAGAATGTCTCACCTTTTACACCTGCAAAATGCAGGTAATGTTTTATTTACCTCATAGATGGTTGCCAAGATTAAATAAATTAATACATATAAAACACTTAAAGTGCCTAGTAAACCTTTATGCAGAAAGTGTCAGCTGTTACTGTTTCTAACATAGGCAGGATAGACTTATGAACTTGTGGGCTAAACAATGGATTTTGGGGTTCTTATTCATTCATTCATACATTCTTAAAATGTATCATATATACATATATTCATAGCTTCTCTTATAGCTGAGTACTCAAATAGACATTTCCTGTTTCAGAATTGGTGGTGGGGCAACAGCCTCTACTGAGAGATGAAAACAGAGCTGAAGTTTCTTTGTATATAATTCTAAGTATGTCCAGCATAGTAAATTGCAGGTGTATAATTCTAAGTATGTCCAGCATAGTAAATTGCAGGTACTATCAGAGGAGACTCGTGTTTCATTTATTTGTAATCATATATAACCAGTGGTGTGTCATGTCCCCATCTCTATGTAGAGTCACATTAAGAGGAAAAAACAGGAAAGCGATGATTGCTTAACAGCTCTTTACTGTCGTCCTTTGAAGACGGTTAGAGGATACAATTCGTAACTCTTACCGACACCTCGTAGAGCCTTCATTCTCTGTCTGTCTTCCCCCTTGTGTCTCACAAGCCACTGTGTCCCCAAACTCTCCAGATACGTCACTGTTTATAGCCGATGCATGCTCTTGCTTTTCTTCCTCTCTCCTCCTTTCTGTCCTTATTTCCCCCCCACAAAAGCCCAGGAGCCAGCCAGGAAGCCCGAGGAAGTGGAGAAGATATTGAGGCTGATATTGGATTCCCATTAGTGGCAGGGAGGGAGGAGGATTTGGACGTGACTTTGCCCTGCCACAGGGTGATTTGGCTGTCCCAGGAGAGCAGCTGTGCCAGGCCGTAGGACGGCGACTATGGCACGCACGAGGAGCTCTGTGCCTGCACAGGGCTGGGAGGAGAGAGCATACCCTCGTTCTACCAGCTTCCCTCCGAATGGGCTGGGTGATGGAACAGGGAACTGAGTGCGGTTCAGACTTAGGCTCCATCTGGGGCACTTCAGGGGCTCCATTTTCTCAGAAGACAGGGAAGACGAACAGGCAGAATGAATTGAGAATGTTTCTAAGTAGACAGGCCCAAAATTGGAAGGAAATTGCTTGGCATATTGG
>PVJD01011228.1:0-47693 GCA_004026545.1 Mormoops blainvillei | reverse complement strand
GTTGGGATCTTTCATATTAATTTAGCATTGCAGAAAATTCAGAGTAACCCGTCCAGAGGTCAAGCATCATTCATCATTAGTTGAAGTGACATTTCCAACCCCTTACATAGCAGCTGCTAAGAAGTTGGGGATGGGGGGAGGGAAAGGTATTCTTTGGGAGGAAAAAAACAAGACAGAGAACACAATCCTTGTTCTATCCACAGAACAGAAAACAAGGTGCCTCTATGTCAGCATGATAATATGCTTAAATTTGGTGATGTCATTCTTCCCTAACCCCAGAGTCACTAAGCACATGGCAGCTGCATTCTTCCACTTAGGAGTTCTAGTGGAGATCAGTATTAACCATTTTAGATGTAAATGAAGTCCTTTAGTGGGGTGGAGAACATAGCTTTGTGAGCTGAAATGATGATTTATATCCGGAATCCTATCTTGTTTTTGAGAGATTGCAACTTGTTAACAAGGCTGCCCTTGTTCTTGTGGCATCCTCCAGGCATAAAAAATTCTGGGAAGCTGAGTATGATCACTTTTGAAACTGCAAAACAGCATTCCCAGACACTGCAGAAAACACGGGCCGAATCAGGGTCTATGGAGCCTTGCAGCTCGCAAGAAAGACCGCTCTCTTCTGTGGGATGTCTTCCTTTCCGCGAAACATAAAGGTCGGGACAGGAAATAGGAGCAATTAAAATGTAAAAGCTATCAGAAAAAAATAGATAACTGGTACTTTAATGACTAGTCATTTACAGGGTTTTGGATAATGCATAGATGTTTGCAAAATAATGAGACATCTTTGGGGTCTAAAATATCAGGGTATTTGCTCTAGGAAGCAAAGTCTCTCTGGCAAATGTTCACAGTCCAAACACAAGTGTTATGAAAAATACTAATCAAGGAAGAGAGAT
The DNA here is from genome assembly GCA_004026545.1 of Mormoops blainvillei. Taxonomy (NCBI): domain Eukaryota; kingdom Metazoa; phylum Chordata; class Mammalia; order Chiroptera; family Mormoopidae; genus Mormoops; species Mormoops blainvillei. Next base: position 46,797 of record PVJD01011228.1, on the reverse strand, counting down.
CTGGAGGTTTTTGCTCAAACCAATGTCTGAGTTGCCTGCCTTCTCAGACTCTGCCCCACAGGGTAGAATTTTGAAACACTGTAGAATTATGGTGCTGCTCAGTCTTCTAAGTTAGAGTCCTGTGATTGAAAGGTATCCGTAGTAATTGTTTATGCTGTAGATGGTAACCATTTTCCAAATTTTGCAAACATTAAAACTAAGAAAGACTAACATTTCATTGGGAAAAGAAAGCAGTTTCAAGGAATCCTTCACATTGATAAGTTATGTGGATTTGAATTATGTATATAGTTATAATTGTGTTCCATTATGTCAAAATTCATATAATTTAGTATTTTCATCTGTAACGACTTTCCTAATATTATTTAGCTTTCTCATCCACTACATTTGGACAGAATAATACCTGTTCAAAAGAGGCATGTGGGGTAAATAATGGCATGTGATTGAGACAGGTGAGATCACAGGTCCTTTAGGTTTTTGCACATGTGGTCAGAGCCTGCAGTGGTCCAATTTTTAGACTGACCCTGAGGGAAATGTACACCTTTTACTTACATCAAAACCATATGGGATTGCTGGCATTGAAAACTTCTTTACAAAATAAGCTTTAAGTTTGGATATGGACGACTTCTATGCAAGCTGACAAAAAATAGAGGCTGTCCATACACAGTGGTTCAAGGCCTGTTGTAAATTCCAAATTTCTTTTCTATTTCACTGTTAATTACACTGGTATGGACTGAGTGCACACAGAGATCAAATTGGGGTGTTAAAGAGGTAATTATCTGGATAATTTAAGAAACAATGTTTCTAAGCTACTGAACTAATTGAAGCAAAGTACGATAATAGATTATGTTGATAGGGCACATACCACAGAAAGCACTCTCATGTTCAGTATCTCATTTAAAAAGCACAGCTACCTGGTATTCCCTGCACTTTACAGGACAGTAAATGGAGGTTCAGTGAAATAACTACACACACACTGTAAACTGGAGATCCAGGATTTGAACCAAGCCTCTGAATACGAATTTTCTTTTTATTGCACCATTGTAACATCATTGTTACTATTTAAAACAACTTTTCTTGTTAATTGTTAAACCAAATCTAAGTTGTACCATAAAGAAATTATTAGGGATAAAATCAGTAAAACCATTTCAAATTTAAAACACAGGTAGTTTGAAAGGTTTTAATGCAGGCCTTATTTAGCTCCCTGTGATCCGTCAGTTACATCTCCGTATCCTAGAACGCAAATGTATCTTTACGTTAAAAGTCCCGAATCTTCTTCATAGCAGTCCATGTCAGCCTAATTGTTAGTTCAGGATCATTTATTGTTTGGTGTTTTTTTTCCTCCCTAGGATTTGTCCTATTTGCAACCCTGGGTTCAAACATCTTACACTTCTTAGAGTGCCTTGTTTCTGTGAATTTAGGTAAGTTATGCCTTCTTCCTTCAGGGCTATGCTTTTCCCTTGATGTACAGCTTCAAGTGCTAATTACGTGCCAGTCCCAGTGGAAGAGACTGCCAAATGAACACCGTTGTTCATGGCAGAGTTCAGCTATGGAGCAAAGGTGGATAGAGCAGGAAGGGGCCGAGTCAGACCGCCTACTGCAAGTCTTGGCTCCATCCCTTAACCTCCTACCTGCAGTTGCTGGGTTGTTGTGAGCATTTACTAAAATACACACACACACACACACACACACACACACACACACACACACACAATCTATAAATCTGCAAAAGACTATGATGTAGAAGGCATTAATATTATTCCAATCTTCTCTTCACTGGAATAGAATTCTGAAGAGACAGAACATTTAGGAGAAAGCACAGAACAGAGTTTTCAGGATGAGTGGCATATATTTGAGAATTAAAGGTGTCCAAATGTCACTATTAGTTGCAACACATTGTATTCCTTATCATTTAATTTTCATAGGAGTGTATAACCTACATGTACAGAATGAATCAAATCAAGGCCATCACTATGACACCTCGTCTAGAAATATTTATTTGGGGCTATCTCAGTAGCTATCTAGATATGATACTTTCTCTGATGGGGCATTTTGTTTAAACAGATTTAATTTAAGTAACTGTTAATGATCAAAAGTTGAGTTTTATAACTGCAAGACATTTATCTGAGATAATGTAGTTGCTCAATAACTGTTAGAAAGCTGAATAGAGGGAATCCTCTAATGATAACTGTGATGATTCTTCTGTTTCAGATGCTTAGGGAACCTGTGGAGGCTCAGACACCATCAGGTCTATACACACAGTCCCATCCAGTTTTCTTGTAAGGGCCCATGATGGGGGATCTTGGAAAATTCCAATCCTACAGTCGAATATAAATTTTCGGCGAAGAGAATGAGAAACAACCAGGCTCAGAAAAGTTGGCCTTTCCAGCTGCCAGGACAGGACCCTTCATTTGAGCCCGATATCTGCGGCTGTCTTCAGTCCAGCCTTAAATGTTAGATCTTATATTCAATGCAACCACTACTTTGAGTGATTCTTTTGTAGTCTAATGGATCTCATTGTCAGGAAATGGTTTTTGGTGTTCAGCCAAAATCAAGCTTTCCAGAAACAAGTTTTATTTGCACATCTCCCTCCTTTAATATTTATGGCTAATATAGATATTTCATTTATGGGCTTTTTTTTTTTAAAGCTTCAAATTGGTAGATGAGGAAATAAAGAAGAGTTTATTCTTTTTCTTTCAGGATTCCTTTTTTCTTCTTATCTGTGGTAAACTTAACTGCTAGTATGGATGACTATTTCTCCACTGAGAACATGATGAATCTTTACAAGGGGAAGCAGAACAGATAGGTGGGAATATTTGAACAGTACCTTTCAAGAGCTGCCGCTGAAAGTTCACCAAACAAACTAAATCTGTAAGAAGGCTACTTCAACTTCAACAGCTTTAAGATTCTTTGTATTGCCATCATTCACTGGTAACTGGGGAGTTTTTACAGCCTTTCAAATCTTAGAGTCCTTTCAATCACTAGATGCCTTAAAGGGACAGAAGGCCTTAAAATGTGCTCCCGATCTCCCAAGATGAAAAAGATACATAGACAGAGGGGGAAAAGTCAAACAACAATACAAAAAGCATTAATGCCAAGAACAGTGGGGTCTCTCCCTAATTTGACTTTCTCTACAGGTGGCCTGCAGCTGCATCCAAACAGGTTACTCCATCGCCTTCCCATGAGCATGACAACAAAGTGCTATCTGTATTCACAAGAATACATTTAGTGGCATAGACTGATTCAGGTCTAAAAATAAGAAAAAAGCATTTTCCTGCATAGCCTGAGGTAGCTCTGTGCACCAGCAGAAGACAGTAGCACTCTTGTCTTCCTGACTGTGCCTGAACATAAAGGATCAGAAACCTACTTCACATGACTCCAAGAGGCCCTGGGCCAGCAAGGAGTTGATTCATTCTATTTACATCCCTGTGAGTCCCATTGACTACATACAGCAGCTGGGCAGGCAAAATCAATAAGGGATATTCTGTTTTCAATTCACTTCAAGGTAAACTACACATGTAGATCTCCGAGACTGATATACCTGCTTAAATAAGTATTCTATTGTGCTGGCCAGCATAATGCTGAAATAGGCAACATTAGGACGTGCTTATTTGGTTTGGCTTAAGAATAATTGATTAGATCACCTTTATTAATCTCATTTAAGAAGAAACGTATACTCTGCCTGAGTGGTTACTTGATGATGAAATGATAAGGAGAAGCCAGAAAAATGCTCACATTGGGTGAATAATCCTCCTAAAATTGATTTATAATTTATGTATTAAATGCTTAAATAATATCTGTTGAAATCAGTTTTCAAGAACACTGCTTTTTGTATGTGACATTTACATGTGAGGGAGTTCAGTTTATTTCTGTAGTTTTCCTCCCTCCCTCCCTCCCCTTTACCTTCTTCCCCCACTTCTCTCCCTCCCTTCCTTCCTTCCTGTATTTTTATTTCCCTGTTATCTCTATAGCATGTATTCATATTTTTTTCTTTAATGAAATATCTACTCTTCTCCAATTTGCCAGGCTGATTTAGGAGCAAATCTGTAAAAGTTGATCTCCCCATTCACCTCTGCCAAGAAAAAAAAATCTACCTCCTACCCTCATTGTCTTTGGAACAGAGCTGCATTTCCATTCCCAGAGCCTTTGAGATATGCTTAATCTCTACTGACCTAAGAAGTGTGAATCTCTGCTCTCCTTCTAAGTATAGGTCTTAAGAATAATTTTATTTGCCCAATTGCTACACTCCAGAACTGTCTTCTTTTTACATTTTTTGATAGCTCTGCATTTTCCTGTCCAGTTAGCAAGGCATACTATGTTATTTTTATAACATGTACATGACAACCATTAGCAAAAACTTTTCTCTACTTTGGATATCCAGATGGTTCCAATTTCTTTCCTTATTTCTCTTTAAACCTCCACCTATATTGTTTTATGAAGATATATTATTTTTGAATACCTCATAATAACATACTTTTGCTGATGCATGCCAAAAAAAAAAATACTAGGTGATTTGCCTTTTGAATTCAATAAAAAGGAAAAAAGAATGGATTTAATAATGATTAATGAATGCCTTACTATTTTATGTTATATGGGAAAAAAAACTGGAAAACTATATCTTGTAAAGGGGTAAGATACATGTCCAGTAGCCGATATTAATTGTTATATGAATGCACATAAATAGAACTGGGGTAAGGGTAACAAGCCATTCCCAAAGAAAGTCACAAACAATTGAGTGGATATAGAAAATTAAAAAAAAAAAATCCAAGCTAAGCGCTATAACAGTTTTCTTATTTTAAGTGAGACACACTTAATAGAATGTAGTTTGTAATAAGGCTTTTAGGAATTAGGATGGAAAACTTTAAACCTTGCATCATACAAAATTTTCAAAACTAGATAAAGTAAAAACGTTCCATTATGTTCTTATAATTAGGATATGAAAGACAAATAATTACAAGGCAAAACTGAGTTTCCAGCTTACTTTAACAGAACAGTAATAACTGCTCCAGCTTTACATGGACAAGCCCTGCTGTTGGGAGCCTCGTCTCTCTTGTATTCGAATCCAGTGACATTTGCTTGATTACTGGCCTATTATAATTTTTAAGGTTTACGAATACTAAGCTATATCAGAGAAAACAGTATTATGTTCTTAATTTATTCTATTGTTTCATACTTCTAATCATGCCCATTCCTAACTTCCCTGGCAAAAACAAACAAACAAACAAAAACAAACAAAACACCTTCCCAGATTAAGAACAGTAAAGATTTTGAAGAGACAGCAGTACAGGCTGACAGCAAAACATTATAAACTTCTGAAATTGAAACAAAGATAAAAAACCACTATACTGTAAAACAAATGTTACAGGTATAAATAGAAAATGTGAGTCATGTTTGAAGAGTAAGATAAATTTTTGAGATTCCTTCAAATTTAGCAATTCCATTGTGCTAAGCCATGGGGACCACCCAGTCACTAATGTTCTCCAGCCAAACTTGCAAAACCATTGCTTCAGTACAGGGAGTGGCAAGCTATGGCCCATAGGCCAAATTTAGCTCATGACACATACAGGTAACTTACTTTTAAAACCGTCCATATTTTAATTATGACATGCTTCAAGATATGTCATTCGTATGGGTGCTATTTTAAATGATATTTTTTATGTATGCTTCCTTAATTCTTAACAAGTAATTATTTTAGAATAAAATGAATACAGCATAATAAAAAATAAGTGTACATTTGTGCAGGTGAATTTTTTTACCCAAGATCACTTGTCAATTCACCAAAACCACCTAAAATACTGCCTTAGCCAATACCATGTAGCTCATTATAGACAAGGACTTTAAAGGTCAGTTTTTCTGGCAATTGATTTAATCTGTATTATGGGACTCTAAGCTTCTTCAAGACAGTGGGTACTTTCAAAGAGCAGTTAAATGAGATGAGGTTTGTAAAGGCAATTTAAAGCAGTGACGAGCCATAGAAAGCAGTAGTCACAGTTGTGCCACTAGTAGTAGAAGGAGGTGTTTAATAAATGTTTGTTGGATGACTTAAATGTTGGCTCCATTCGGAACTATGATTTTAAGAGTTTTAACTGCTGAAAAGGATATCATGAAGATAAAATATCTATTGTGGGCAAGAAAGTCTACTGAGTTACATATAATATGAATACTCCACTGGTTATGCAATGCTTGGAATTCCAAGTGGGAGTTTTACTCATGGAAGAAATACAGTATGTGACCCACTGACTATAAGATAATAGGAACTATTGAAGATGGAGATTTTTCCACTTGGTCCTGGGCACGGAATCAAAATCTAAGTTTAACTTGGTGATATTTAAAAATGCATAACATGCAAAAGTCTGCAATCATTCTGTTTCTCAGCTAGTGAAAATAGAAGTCTACAGCATAGTATGTGTCAATTTTGAAAATATAGCCAAATCAGGCCGACAAGAAAAATCTGAAGTAAATAACTTCACCCATGTGTTTAGTACCATCCATGACTCTACGCCAAATTCACTTCAAGTTCCTTCTTCAGCAACTTCTTTTATAACATGTGCCTGCTGCTATTAACTATCTGAAGTGTTGATGAGGATAGGAGAGAAATGACTTTTATGGTTATGTTTAAGGGGGACATTTGAAATTCAACAGTATGTGCAAGGACCAGCTCCAGTTTGAAATAATTTGCTAAGAAAAACACCTGAATTCTAAGCAAAGCATTTAGCCATTTAAAATTCACTGAGACAGTTACATATGATAAAAAATAGCAAACTTAAAAAAAAAAACAAACTAGAGAAAAGTGATTCATGTCCACCAGTAGAAATAGAAAGGGGCTAAAAGAGGTTAGCTTGAACATTTATGATAAGCTCTAACCGTATGAAAATATTGGGTATTTGATTTTGGATGGAAAGTGTTTTTTTTTTTGTCTCTGAGGCCTACTTTTCTTGTTTTGGTAGTGATGCCTTCATTTCTTTATCATTTATTATTTGTTTCTAACTGGCAATTTTTTCATTGTAGTTTTATTACCACAAAAGTCATTTTTTTCCTTCGAACTATGAAACATTCAAATGGCTCATACTCAAGTTTACTTTTGAAAGAAATGTGCATTAATAGGAACTTACAGGTGCACAAATGTTTCTCAAAGCTCATTGTTTTCTGCTGGTGGGAAAGAGGCTATCATCTATGGACAGAAACAACATTATTTAAATGTCCATGTTTATTAAAATGATCTGTTGCTGTTCTTCCAAGGGGAAGCATTCTGTGAATAAACCAATAATTTTCTCAATAGCTAGCTTCCCCCCCCCCCCCGCCCCAGCATTCATTGCTGGTGTTGTGGTGAGCTGTCGATGTTTTGCTTTTAAGGAAGTACATAGACCTCCTTCTTTTTAAGACGTAAACTCACTATTTTTTAAAGCAATCACTTCATTAATAATGGAATTTTTCAATGAAATTTATTTGTACTACATTGGTTAAATAAATAGGATTTGTGTATAATTCTATATCATCTGTATATTGTATTGAGTGTTCACCACCCATAGTCCAGTCTCCTTCCCTCACCATTTATTCCCACTTTACCCTCTTCTACCTGCTCCCAACCCCCTTTCCCTTTGGTAATCACTGTACTGATAATGTCTGTCCCTATGAGGTGTTTTCCTTAATCCCTTCACCTATGTCACCCGGCCCTCCAATATTCCCTGCCTCTACCTCTTGAAATGTAGTTCCTCTACTCTCCTTTCTTGCATCCTATATATTTCTTAGGATTTCTATCTTCCACAGGCTGGTTGCACACTTTCTATCCTCAACAAAAATAAAATAAAATCTATTTTTGAAGAGTGGAGTGCTTATTGCTGTAGAAAAAAATAGAAAAGCAGGTTGTGATGTGGTCGACCCTATTGGGTGGCTGACCCAACACAGGTCATAATCTCTTTCGATAGACACCTTCTAGCTATTGCTGGGCATGTGACATTAACATAGTGGCCTAGAAATTGTAACATGTATATTTCACTTACAATCTAAGTCTTTACATCCTTCTAGAATCACTGAAGACCTTGAAAGTTTTTTACTTTGTTCACTCCCTTACCAACTTTATATATCCTTTCTGAACAAATTTTATCTGTATCTAGACTCTCTTTATACATCCCACAAACTTCCCATTCTAAACACAGTTTCATTTGATTACCCGCAAGTTTAGATGTACTTTGCTAACCTTTTCTTCTTGCATTACAGATGTTCCTTCTGGAATAACTTATCTTCTACCTGAAATACATCCTTATATTTTCAAGAAAGTCTGCTGATATTAAACTTTCAGAGCTGTTTGCTTGAGAATGTATTTATTTTGCTATTAATCTCAAAAAAATAAACATACATTCTTAGTTTAGATGTTATTTTCACATGCAACTAAAACTAAATGCTATTTATTTATTAAATCTCTTTTCTACCTTTGTGTGTCATTTTTTAAGTTAAATACTTATCTTTTGAGATTATAGTTTTTTTATCTCTTAAATTAGATTTGGGAAGGGAACAATAGGAGGGAATTATTAGGCTGATTAAATGTTGTTTATTAAGCTGGTGACAAACATTTTAAGGGACAGCTAGACTAGATAGTTCTTATGATTAGCCTCCAGCTTTCTTCTAGGAAGACCACATGAGGGCATTTCCCCATTAACTGGATTAAAGGTAGACTTGTTACCTGAATCTGTATTTGTATTAACATCTATAGATATATACATACATACATATATATACCATAAGTTATAATTTTTCCATGTCTTAAAAATAACATAAAATTTATATTATTTCCTTATTATCATATTTTGTATTTAAGCAAATCAACTAACAGAGATAATAAGTCCTGAATTCTGCCATTTGTCTGGAATTGTAAATTCATTGTCAAAATTCTTCATATCATTTATGTTTTCAATATACTTAGTAGATATGTATTACTGTGGGGACAAGGAGGTGGTTGGAGGGAGGAGTATGAAGAGGACAAGAAAAGGAGAGACCTGTTTAAATTAGTGAGAAATAAACTTATAGTCAACTTCGAGGTCATTTAGAATAGCATTCTTATGTATTATAGAGGATAATAAATGACTCTGTGAAATTCCTCAGAGGATCTGAGTGAATGATTAGTAATGGGGCTTTTGTAGTTATTTGTGAAGACAGGTACTTTTGAATGCTTAAAAATGTTCCTGGGATTTTGGAGGTTTTTTTTTTTTTGAAGACTTTTAAATGGATAAACATCAATCCATTCTATCTCACGTATATATGAATCATTAATTTGTTCACCCTAAATTATTTGGAAAGTCGAAACTCTGAGGAACTGGCTTAATGATTCTAAATGAAGATAAGGATAATAATTTTCAGCAAGGGTTAACAAAAATGCTATTCTATATATAAGTAATTTATTTTCAGAAGTAATTTTTATTTTAGGCAAATTGGTAGATCAAGAAATGGTGAGTTTTATTCAAGTAATTGGTGTGCCTTTCTTCCAAAAGATCAGATTCCATGAACCCCGTGACACGAATCGAAAGTTTTAGTATTCTGTCAGCATTACAATGTAAAGTCCTTGCTAGTTTCTAATTTCAGTAGAAACTTGGTTTCACACAGGAAGTGACAATATATGTTGAAAAAGCTCTGCTCAGATGTAACAATCTAGATGATTTTCTTTACATTGACTCAACCTAAAAATTTCATTTTAATGTGACTCAGACCTTAGCATTTTTCCTTAGCAAAGCCACATTTACATTCTAAGGACTATGTTTGAATTCCTGGTATAATCTGGATGCTATGTAACCCTGGAGTGTAGAGTCAATACCGCCACCTCCTTTGGTACAAAGCAGAGTTGATTAGGGCAAAAATTGTGGTTGTCTCTCTATTAAAGGAAACCAAAATGTTGCCCTTTTCTTAAAAAAAAATCTTTCTTTACATAAAAAGAAATGCTTAAACACCTCAAATTAAGATTCAATCATAATTTAAGAGATAAATTTTGATTAGAATATAAATTCCCCTGGAAAAGACTTTTAAAGATTCTTTATAAGTTCTATCTTAATATTTGTGAGTTTCAGATACTTTTCTGGAAGTGGGTTTTAGAAGAAAATAAGAGTATATGAAAAATATGCTTCTTAGAGGATTTGGGAGAGGATATCCTGGAGAAAGTACTAGTGGGCAAAACATTGAAACAAACTTCTTCATCACCATCTCATCTAGGGTTGCCCAATATTCATGCATGTATTCATTCATTCACTTGACTAGCTTTAATTTGGCACCTACTGTGTTTTAGACAGTATGAGGTATTGGGGGCACAAAAATGAACACAATTTATTTTCTGTTTTTTAGAAACCTTAGTCTAGTGGAGGAGGTAGAAAGTAGCAATCCAAATACATAGTAACGAATACTTCAGAGAAGACTGTAAGGGATTCTACTGGAGGATTATGTAGAACAGAGGATCTCCATTTATCTATATACTATTTTTGGAGTTAGAATCTTTGATAGTAGGCATATGAGAAGATACTTAGTATAATGCACTTCGAATTCAGTCAACCACTGCTAGCTTAACATTACCAGTTCTAGAAATGCCTCACTACATTTCTTCTCTGAAGACCTGGTGCCAGCAAAGCTTAAAATATTTAAATATCTGGTCAAGTCAGCTGCTCTGACAGCAATTGACTTGCTAAATGTCAAATCTGTTCACTCCAGAATTTAATGGTGTTAATAAGGTTGGGGATGGGATAAATCTAAATAATGTTTGGTTAAGTATTTACCAATTTAACTTTTTCATAATTTGGTTAAATAGGAGACATTTGTATCTTTAAATACAGCTTTACAATGTGGGCATGAGGGCAGCACTGCTTATTCATTTTATGGATTATAATATATCTTGACACAATCTGGGGAATTTGAAGGTAAAGCTGACACTTTATCATTTGCTTGCACAGTTGTGTCTTTTCCTACAAGTGAACAACTTAAGCAGGGGGTGATTATAGATTTTAACTTTGACGGTGCTGACATTTGTCACCTTATGTCATAGCCTTAACATTATTTAAGCATATTTGTGGAAAGCCTTCCTGATTGTTCAAAGCACAACCTAGAATCTGAAATGTACAGACTACTGTAACATTTGCTCCATCAGCAATCAACACATCAGCTTTTCTTTGAGAGGTAAATATTATGTGTCATGTTCCATAGGGGAAAACATTAAGAACTACCATGACAAGGTTCTTGATAATTTTTTGTTCTATTTTCCCTTTGTTTTAGAGGTTACTTACATCAGAAATGAAATAAGCTGTGAATTTCTCTTTGTCCTTCATCAATCAAAGCTGATCAATTATAAGACCAGCAAAACTGGATCACAACTCCAACTACATGGTCATATTACACTCATATTATTACTAAAAGCCACATCTATATTCCAAACTGGGATACTATAACCCCTTTGTCATTTTCCAATAAAAAGACCATACCAAATAGGCAGAGCACACCGTAATTAGCAGCTGGCAGAGAAAGCTGTAAATCTGTATGAGTTCTGAACGATTTGCTTACATTGTTGCTTTGTTGACAAATGATGCTGTACATGTTAATGTTCCTGAAATGTCCCCATTGCACCTGACGTGCCAATAAATGCCAGCCAGCTGTATGAATTATGGAAATAAGATTTTTGTTTATGAAGGTATCCCAGACATTTATTTTACAGCATTCCTCTCGACAGATTTAATGTCTGGAGTTACATTGAGAAGATATTTGCTACCTGACATAATGGATAATGGAAACTTTAAAGGCTCTTTTTTCCTGCTTTTAATGATGAGATTAATACATCTACACACGCACACACATGCACACACATATATACGAGTATGTATTTTAACATTTACTTTCTGACTTTATAATTTCTTCTTAATTTTTAAACATCGCACATTCCTGCTCAAGAGTTAAATAAGGCATCGATTTCTAATTCGGGCTATTAGGGGTAAATATTTAGAATTATATACTGGTAATTTGCCTTTCCATTCCAAACATTCTTTTAATGTGTATGTGAATAGTACAAAAATGTTTTGTATAAATTGTATTATTTCGCAATTGTTGATCTATTCATTGTTGGTTTAAAAGAGCTTTTACTTGTGGGTATTTCATATATATATATGTATATATATTCATTCTAGGATGTAGTACTCAATAAACAGTTTTATCTCAATATATTTTAAAATAATATATTGTATGGCTGCGGAATCCCATGAACTTTGCCTCATTGCCTATTGTACCACTTAAACCCTTTATTCAGAGGAGAGACTTAATTAATACAGTATTATTAAGGAGCTCCCACATGAGATAAAAATTACCCAATCTTATAATAATCACAAAATAACCATTGGTTCTAAATCCTATAAACATAGCAATAAAATAAATTAAACCATACTCATGTAAAAGCCTTTCCTTCAAACATGAGAATGAAATTTATAATTCCCAGATATGAATGCCAATCTTCTCAAGTTTTAATTTTTTAAATGTTTGTGTGATAGGGACTCACTGTTGTCTGAATTATTCTGCTTTGCCACAGTTCAAAGGGGGCTAGAAATTATGATTTCTAGGCTCTAGTCCTATTTTTGTTTTCTGATTCGATGTTGAGGAGTAGATTGAATCAGTACCTAAAACAACTGATAGTGTGCATGACCAACATGATTTTGACTTCAATCATTGATCAGCAAATGATTTTTCATATCATATGGTGCGCAATTTAGGAGCGAGCCAATGAGTAAAGGCTAATTGGTCCTCCTGGAGTGACTGTTGCATGATTTTTCACCAGGATTAAGTTCAGTTGATTTTTACATACAGTATATAGGCCCATGTACTTTGTCTACGGAAACATTTGATACACTTTCCCGCATCTTTTTCAAGATCTCCAAGCTACCTAGGGGGTGAAAGGATTGAGCAAAAAGGATAAAGGACCCATGGACATGGACAACAGTGTGGTGATTGTGGTGGGGAGGGGGTATAAGAGGAATAAATGGTAATGGAAAAAATACAATGAAAATAAAATTAAAAAAAAAAAGCAGTAGGAAAAAAATGCCTCTATGGAACTTTGAACAATGGCGCCTTAGGGATGATTAACATATAAATAGGGAGGAAAGTCAAATCACCTTTGTGACCAAAGGCAATTCCCTACAAATGTTTCTTTCCCTACAAAAGAATCCAGATGGCAAAAATGATGCTTAAATAAATGCTGGCTACAGCTCAATTCTTCTTGTTCACATTGGCTACAATAGACACTCACATTTATACATTAACCATTTCACAGATTTAGTGCAAGGAGTAAGCTACGTGTCCATGGGCCTATTGTGTTCAAAGAGTTAAGTCTCCAATTCTTGGCATAGCTGCTCTAGTCTGTATTTGCTCAAAGGAGGATTAAGGGTAATGTGCTGCAGAGGAGCAACATAAAGAGACCTGGACTATATCTCTCTCCTCAATATACCTGCAAAACGGAAAATGCAGGGCTCCAGACTCCACTTTCCATGTTCTCTTTCACATGCATGGAATTCATTGAAACTAATGGGGAGGAAATTATAGTCGTCTCACAGGTCTCTTAACTACAGGTTTCTGTGTGGATAAATTTAACTTGTCAAGGTTTCTTACAGAATGACACAACAAAAGTCAAATAGTCAACTAAGAACTGCAGAAAAATCTAAAAGTATTCAATTCCCCCATTTCAGTTAAATAAAACCAGATACATCATAGGCAAAGATCAGAGCTTGACTGGATATTTTCCCAAATGATACTCTAATTTCTTACTGAGTTGTAAAGTTAAACACATAGAAAGTAATAAATATCAAAAAAAAAAACATAGTTCCTCTAATTATATCAGAGTATAATTTTTAAAAAATAAGTTGTTTATAAATAAACCTTTTCCTTCACTATACTATGATATACTAGGATTGACATTTGAAAAAATTAAAAGAGGGCATTATGGAGTGGTATTTAATCATCGTTCAGGAAGAGCATATTATCCAGGAAAGATTGAATACAATAGTATTTATATAGAGAAAGGAAGTATGTTGTTTTTAGGGACAAAGTAAAGTGGGAAAAGAACATTTCTTTAATGAAAGTCCTTCTCTAAATAGAGTTAAAAATTTTATCCCAGTAACTCTTGCAAAATAACAAAAAATCTTTTATCTCATTTGCCTTTTATATCAAAATTTCACAGAATAGGAAGTGTTATTAAGTTTTTGTTATAATTGAGAAAGAAGAGTCCTGAGATATTTTATCCTATTCAAGGTTGTGCCACTTTTACATAGGAAGGCTCAGGTTTATCCCAAGTTACTGTGATTCCAGAACTCACATTTTAAAGCACATTATTTTGTGACTAGAAGTGAAACGTGGTGATTGTCAAAATCTAATTTTTGGAGTTAATGAGTGTGTCTTGGAAACTATTGAAAAGTGAAAAGCAAGGCCAAGGGGATTGGGGAAGAGGATCACCTGGATAGAACAGAAGTTGTTAGGAAAGTATTAGTAACAAAAATAATTAATAAAGTAATTGTGAATAATGTGGTAGATGTGGTGCATCAAACCGGTATTTTGGGAAATTTACAAAATATTCTTTTTCAGCTCCTGAATACACATGACATCCCAAACTCACTAGGAGCACAAAACCCTGGATTGGACGCCTAATTTTTTGCAACTGGCTCCTGAGTAGAACACAAATTACAAAATGAGAACTTGTGTTGCCCCAAATAAGATTATCATCTGCAATAGTTACTGAATCAAGGGAAAGAAAAGATAAATGTATTAACTACTGAGAGTTAACTATTTGACAGAGAAACACTAACATTCACCAATTCATAAAAAGTGTCCATCCCTCCACTGAGTTTTAGTGCCTTTATGTTTTTACTATTCCCTACAGTCCTCTAATCAGTGACTACATTTTATTTATCTTTATATTCTGTTGCCTTGTGCCTGAGACTTAATAGCTATTCAGTTCATGTTTGTTGAAAGGAGAGGGACTGCAGACTCAAAAAGTCTACACTAGATGTGAAGAGAGATAGAATTTAAGACAACAATACACATAGTGACTAAGAGTACACTGAACTTGGATTCAATCAATCCCAGATTTCAATCTTTGCTGTCACATACTAGCTATATGCCTTCAGGCAAATTAATCTTCTTTATCAGTAAACTGAGATAATAATGTCTATCTCTTTGTATTTTGTGATTATTAAGTGAGATAATATTTGTAAAGCACACAATGCCATCGATGGCATGTAAGTGTTCAGAAATGCTGTTAAAACTCTAGTGGTTGAATAGTCAAAAAGCAAATATTAGAAATGACTCAAACCTGTCCTCTTAAGATAGTAAAGGCAGTCAATTTTTGTAGGCAGTAAAGTATATGCAGAAGAAATGGATTTCTTAGAACAGAGGTTAAATTTCTCTTGTCATTCCAGTGACTAGTGACCACTTAAGTGGAGATATATTTTCAGGCAATAAAAATCACACTATTAATGATATGTTGAAAAGGTAGGATATAAGAAATAGAAAAGTAGGTTTCAGAATACTTTGATTGCAATTGACAATTGAACTATGCAAGTTCTCTGAGGAAGGGATGGGTAGAGAAAAAGGCCCAAAGTTAATCTTTTTTGAGCCTAGTTCAACAGATGAAATAAAGGTGAGGAACCAAAAGAGGTATTTTTAAGGCTTTCAAAATATCTTGAATCAGAAAGTAGGTAATAAAACCCATAAAAGGTGACAGATGGTTGGGGACAAACATGAATATATATTTATTAAAGAGCATTGAGACCTTTCCTAAGCCAGAAAGTAGACAAATTAAACTGGGCAGGAAAAAAAAACAAAAACAGTTCAAGGATCACTTATTACTCATTATTGTATGGGTGATGTTTCTTTGCGGGAGAACATCTGATGGCATGCTAGGATGCATACAGTCTAATTTAAGTAATTAGGAAACCATACCTTTCTTTTCTGCTTGTAACAACAAACTGGGATGCAATGGAGTGTGATACCTTCTAAAGGAAATCTTGAATTTTATCCAATTTATTTATAGAAAGGTAAATAACTTGGAGACATAAGCACTTAGAGGAATTGAGATGGCTGATCTAAAATGTGATGAAGGGTAGAGAGTCAGGGGGAGGGACTGTCCAGCAGGTTCCATTAATACCCCTGACCACCTAATCAAAGGGACTCTAAAACATCACTTAAAATATAATAAGCAGGAGGAATTTATATTACTAGAACTTCTCTTAGGAGGAAACTTACATATGGTTTTTGATAAGTTTTTCAAGAAGGAAGGGAGAGGTTAAAATTATAAGAGGTTATGCTTGACTAAAGTCAAATATTTTAAAATTGTCTTCTAAGAAGGTTGAGTCTAGTTAAGAGGAAGCCTTTTGATTTGCTGAATGCAGTCTGCAAGTTGAGGTACTGGCAATAGTAGGCTTCTTCTCTGTACTTCCACGTAATACTTGGGTTTGTCTCTAAAATATGTTTATTAAATATACATATCTGTTTAATAAAGTGATAATATATTGGTTTACATTGTCAATCAAATGATAAGTGTGACCATATGCAAAATTATTAGCCCAGCAGGAATGTCCACAGGTCTGTACTCAGTTCCAATGGAGGGACTTGCATTTTCAGAAACTGTTATGAAAAAGGGAAGATGAAGGACCCGAAGGTCTTTATCCCTCACTAGGAGAAGGATAAAGTCAACTAAAGCAAGAAAGATTTGGGAAAAATTAGTATATTTGCTTTATTTGAATTAATTCATTAGAAAGAAAGAGTTTTCAGAAATATTTGAAGATCAAAACACAATGACATAAACTTCAAAAGTCCAGAGGAACAAGGGTCTTAGATTATTTCCTTTAAAAAGAATTTGAATTGAGTGCCTTGCAAACATACCAAAAACAATAAAGACTGAAAAATAAGAAACCACAACACTCACTATAAAACCCCTCAATCTTTGATAAAACAAAAATAGCCACAGCCTCAAACCATAAGCAGGCATGTGTACTGTGATGTACTGCGGAGACTATACCAAATTGAGGAGAGAATCTGAGCATCAACATAAACTTCAGAAATGGAAGAAGAAAGAGGTTTTCTTAAAAGGGCCATAGTCTTAAGAATGTTATCTGATAATCTTATTAGAGTATTGGGTCATGGGAATGGGTTCATCCTGTGAGTAGGGAAATAACCCTAGAGATTTTATACCACAGAATGTCAAGGAAAGTGGCACAGAAGGCACAACTACTTTACTCTTTTTTCAGCAGTCTTCTAGCTTAGGAAGAGTTCTAAGCAGAAAGCTGCATGAAGAAGGGAGACAGGCATTGCTAGCTTCCAGCACACAGAGGTGTCTTGCTGAGAAAGACATAGAGACAAAGATAGAGATTAGGTAGATAAGAAGATTGGGATTGATGGATTGAATGGCCCTATTGAAGGATTAGTAGTAATGAGAAAAAGATATGTAGGGATCACAGAAGTACCATGGGATCTTTGTTTAGATAAGAGTAAAGAGGCAGGGGGATATAAATCATAAGAGGAACTATTCAAGAAGCCAGGAAAGTTCAAATGGTTATCTATAATTTTAAAGAAATTCTTTACATGTAATGTATGAGAAAATAATTTTTTAAAAGAACTACAATTATTCAAAGCAGGGAAAACCAAGTTGATAAAACTCAGAATAAGTAAAATTAAAATTATAAATGTCAAAATAGAAGCAATATACAGAATAGTATACAAACTAGTAGAAATTATGCAAAATGAGAAGGAAAAGATTATTCATATGTCTATGAATAATTTTATATATGGATAAAGATGATTATAGTACAGAAGACAAAACTAGTGCTCTTGAAATTAATGAACAAATGGGACAGTGAAAAAAAAAAACAAAAACCAAAGACATAATAGAAGAAAAGTTTTTAAAAATAGAGAACGGTTTAAATTTGCTTACTGAAAGGATACAGTTAGTCCCAGAAAAAAATTGATATAAGATGACTGATGCCATATAGCCTAACAAAATTTAAGAATAAAGAAAAATCTGTCTGGTTTTCCAGGCAACACAGGCAAATCACATTAAAAGGGGAAAAAAAGTTTGGCCTCACAATACTCACAGTAACACCCAGTGCCAGATTAAAAGGAGTATAAAATTCACAGAAACTCATTCAGAAAATTAAGAGTAACATACTCATACTCCTTTCTTGAAAATGGAACTAGATGATGAAATTTAATATACAGAAAATTAAAATGAAGCACTTGATGAAGAAAGCCTGGAGAAATGACTAGGTGTGAGCATTTTTTTACCGACTGAAGTACTGAACTAAATCTAAACAACATTGGGCAAAATTATTGCAAATATTAACCTCATCAATAACAAAATCCCAAATAAGAAGGCCATCTGGAAGAAAGGATACTTGCACTAATTTCCTTATAAATGAATAATGAAAGATTTGGTCTAAAATAAAAGTAATTGTTTTGAACTTCAAATTCTTAACATTTTTCTAAGGTTAAGTTTTCATTTAGGTGCTAATAATTTGGGGGGTTAAATAAACATTTATTTGAAGTTTAGTTAATCTTTCAAGCTCATTTTAATTTTTTTCCTTAAAATTTAGGTAAACGTATATATAAAACATTTCACTAAGAAATAGCTATTGTGGTAAAACTGTATCTTTTTCCTGTTTATCCATCTCTGTCTATATCAATATATAAAGAGTCATTTAGAATGTTGTTCACTAACTATTAACATATTTACTCCTATATATATTTATTTACAGAGTGAGTAGTAGACAATTTTTCTTTTGTCTATTATTATTTGAATTTTATAACAGTTATTTAATATTCTATATAAAGAAAGTTTTAAAATTCTCCCTTAATGTTCAGTCCACATACAATTATAAAGAAAAGGCCTGAGGCTAAGCAAATCTATGCATTCTTTTAGTTTCAGTCATCTCTGGAACTGTGACAATCCTGTAGGATTTCTTGCATTTGTCTATATTTAGAAAGGACATTTTAAATTTCAGTATGATTTCTTAACACTCAGTATGTTTCTGATCCATCTTCCTGTGCCTTTATCAATATGCTTAGGAAATGTAAAATGGTTTTTATAGGAAAAAATAAAGCACAAATACAAAGATATTTGCAGGATATTCCAAAGCCTAATATAAATGTTTTGGGAGTATTTAGAATTACAGAGTTTAGGACTTCCAGTCAAGATGGAAGTGTAGGTAAACACAGCTTGCCTCCTCACACAATCACAGCAAAAATTACATTAGACTACAAAAGAAATATTACCCACAATAATCAGAAAACTGAGCTGTATGGAAGTCTGACAACCAAGGAATTGAAGAAGCCACATTCATTCAAGCAGGTAGGAGGGGCAGAGATGCGGAGACTTGTAGAGAGAAGTAGAAAGGCACGGATATGTGGAGCAGTTGGTCCCACACCCATGTGTGATGAATAAAAGTTAAGGAGGCATACCTCAGGAGTGAGAGATCCCAGTCCCACACCAGACCACACAGTCCAGGGTTCCAGTGCCAGGAAGATAAGTGCCCATAACTTTTGGCTGTAAAAACCAGTGGGGATTGGAACAGTGGAAGAAACCATGGGATTCTCAGGAATCTCCTCACAAAGGGCCCACAACTGACTTAGAACTTATGCAGACTCACTCCTTCTGGGCGTCAGCACCAGGGCAGCAGCTGGAAGAGCACCAGTGGCATATGGGGAGAAATTGAATTGTCCGGCATCAGGGCGAGTGCTGGGAGACAGCTTTATCTTGGACAAAACTTCAGAGGCCAGGCAATGTTATTGTCCTCTCTTCGAGCCCTCTCCAAGACAGAGCCACAGAGTGGCAACATGGTTTGCCCCATCCTGGTGATTACCTAAGGCTCTGCCCCATCCAACTTACTGGTGAAGCTTTCCTACAATAGGCCATGCTACTAAGACAGGGAGTCAAAGTAGCTCTACTTAATACACAGAAACAAACATGGGGTGGCTACCAAAATGAGGAGACAAAGAAATGTGGCCCAAATAAAAGAACAGAACAAAACTCCAGAAAAAGAACTAAACAAAATGGAGATAAGCAAGCTATCACATACAGAGTTCAAAACACTGGTTATAAGGATGCTCAAGGATCTTATTGCATATTTCAGCATCACAAAAGATTGAGGCAGAAATGAAAGTTACACTAAGTGAAATAAAGAAATATTTGCATGGAACCAAAGTGGAGTGGATAAAGCCAAGGACCAAATCAATAGTTTGGAACATAAGGGAGGGGAAAAAAACACTCAATCAGAACAGCAAGAAGAAAAAAGAATCCAAAAAAAATGAGGCTAGGGTAAGGAGCCACTGAGACATCTTCAAATGTACCAACATTTGAATCACACGCATGTCAGAAGGAGAAGGGAAAGAGGAAGAGCATGAAAACTTATTTGAAAATATAATGAAAGAAAATTTCCTTAATTTGGCAACTGAAATAGATATTCAAGTCTGGAAATCATGGAGTCCCAAACAAGATGGACCCAAAGGGGACCACACCAAGACATACCATAATTAAAATGCCAAAGGTTGAAGATAAAGAGAGGATTTTAAAAGCAGCAAAAGAAAATCATATAGTTTCCTACAAAGGAGTTCCTGTAAGACTGTCAGCTGATTTCTCAAAAGAAACGTTGCAGGCTAGAAGGGAATGGAAAGAAGTATTCAAAGTTTTGAAAAGCAAGGACCTACAATCTAGATCACTGTATCCAGCAAAGCTGTCATTTAGAATTGAAGGGTAGATAAAGCGCTTCCCAGACAAGGTAAAACTAAAGAAGTTTGTTATCACTGAGCCATTATTATATGGAATGTTAAAGTGACTTATTTGAGAAAAGAAAGATCAAAACTATGAACATTAAAATGGTGATAAATTCACAACTTCAACAATTGAATCTAAAAAAAACAAACTAAGCAAATAAGCAGAACAGAAACAGAATCATAGATATGGAGATCATTGGAAGGTTATCAGTTGGGAGAGGGAAGGGAGAGAATGGGGGAAAAGGTGCAGGGATTAAGAAATACAAATTAGTTGGTTGAAAGTAGACAGGGGGATGTTAAGAACAATATAGGAAATTCTATTCTGTTTTCCACAGTGGCTGCACCAGTCCTCATTCCCACCAACAGTGGGAGGCTTCCCTTTTCCCCACATCCTCACCAGGACCTGTTGTTTGTTGATTTGTTAAGGATGGCCATTCTGACTGGTGTGAAGTGGTAGTTTATTGTGGTTTGAATTTGCATCTCTCTGAGGGCTGTTGATGTTGAGCATTCTTTCATATGTCTGAGCCATCTGTATGTCCTCCTTGGAGAAGTGTCTGTTCAGGTCCTTTGCCTTTGGATTGTTTGTTTTCTTATTGTTGAGTCATATGAGTTCTTTATATCTTTTGGAGATCAAACTCTCATTTACACAATGGAATACTGTGCAGCAGAAAGAAAAAAAAGAAGTCCTACACTTTGCAACAGCATGAATGGAATTGGAGAGTATCACGCTAAATAAAATAAGCCAGGTGGTGAAAGACAAATACCATATGATCTCATCTATAAGTGGAATCTAATGGACAGAATAAACAAGCAAAATAGAACCAGAGACATGCAAATAAGGAACACACTGACAGTGACCAGAGGGGCGGAGGGAGAGGGAAAATGGGGGAATGAAGGGGAAGAGTCTAGTCCAGGAACATGTACAAACAACCCATGGTAATGGACAACAGGGCAGGGACTGACTGAGGCAGCAGTGGGGTGGACGGGGCAGGGGAGAGAAATGGGGGAAAAATTGGGACAACTGTAATCAAAAAACAATAAAGAAAAAAAGGAACAGTATAGGAAATGGAGAAGCCAAAGAACTTATATGCATGACCCATGGACATGAACTAAGGGGGGACTGCTGGGGGAATGGGGGATTCTGGGAGAGGGGGACAATGGGGGTAAAGCTGAGACAATTATAATAGCATAATCAATAAAATATATTAAAAAATAAAGAAAAAGATTTACAGATTTTACCTGCCTGTCAAATTGATCTGATCATATTTCATTTTCAGAATTATTCAGGTATTCAGATTTAAAATCTTGCAATGTTGATGAAAGATATAAAACCTAAATTATTTACATTTTTAAAGATTACTTTGCTGAATTATAGGTTGTCTTCAATTGGCTTTGGTAATCTCTGGTGTCTATATTGCCAGATTTCTAATGCTCTAATTATCCAGATTATGTTGCAATAAGGTTGCTATTCTCTTCTAAAGTTTTAAGTTTACTAGTATATTACAAATGACTAGATAGTGAATGTTCACATAATTTGATATCTAGAATAAAAGACTTATTCTACTGCTGATTCTTCCACCTACCTTGTATCTATCCTGTCAGGACAGATTTATTCACATTCTTTTGGATAATTAGTTTCACCGTACTCCTTTCCAAATATCCGAATTAGGTAGAATGCATCGTTAGTGGTTAAAAAATGGGGAGAATGACTCTTGGGTGACAATTTCTCATTTAATCTATCAATTAGTGGAAAATGCAGATTAAAACGTTTCAATGTATATTTTTATTTTTAAAACATTTTATTTATTTTTATTTTTAGAGAGAGGGGAGGGGAGAGAGAAAAAAAGGGAAACAAGGATGCGAGAGAAAATATCGATTGGTTGTCTTATGCAACCTGTGTGGGGACTGAACCTGCAACCCAGGCATGAGCCCTGGCTGGGAATTGAACCAGTGACATTTTGCCCAGCAGGATGATGCCCAATCAACTGAGCCATACCAGTCAGGGCAAAACTTTTCAATTTTTAAAATTTCAAATTTACTTAGAAAAGCCTCTCTCTCTCTTTCTCTCCCCCCACCCCCGCCCCCCGCCACACACACACACGCGCACACACGGGGTCTGGCACAAATAACACCCTTTTTTTATTACAAAATCTTTTATTACAAAATCATAAGTATGTAACCCTGTAACACAACAACATCACACTCAAGTACACCATATGACATTTTAGGTGAAATGTTCAAATTAAAACTAAATTATTACACCCATATTTTTATCTGACCAACCACACTCAAGCAGGTATTACTTCTGCCAGATTCTATTTATAAAATAAGGTTTGGTTGAAATTGTGAGAAATGACAGGAAAAACTCATTTTATTAACCACTAACAGAAATACCTAAGAGCTAGTAGTAGACATTGAACTGTAAGTAAATAAAATTAGTATTTTGTAGAAACCAGTTAAAAAAAAAACACCTTAGAGAATGCTTTTATTCAGAACTATTTCTAAAAATAATATAATAATTACTCTTTATCTTTGCTCACAAGAGGTCTTCCAATCTGAGCTTAAACTTGATCTACATGTTTAAATAAATTGAGACAAAGTCTTAGAATTATTCTTAACAGAACCTAACTTCTGCATTAGTTTTCGATTTGTCTACAAATTCAGAAACATTGGTTTAAACTGATTCCTTTAAGTAAATCTACATCATCTACCTTTCTGACCTATTTTTTTTTAATGAACACAAACAACATTAGTCACGAGTAACTTGACTTTCTATAAAAGTAACAGTCCATAAAAATCTGTGAAACTACTACTGGGAACAAACAAATTAAACAAATGACAATGTAATATAATAAAACTGCTGCTGTCTTCCTCTGATGGAAGAATTGCTCCTTCTATGGGACTAATACATCTTGCAGAAACAATTTTAAATAATATGTAACATATGGATTCAGTTTTTATTATTCTTCTAAAAGAAGACCATTATATTTATGTGATAAACTGTTCGGTGTTAGTAGCATGATGTTTATATTACTGGCCACTTAAATAATTTTTGACATGCTCCTATGTGAATCAGCAGCCTGCTTCTCTTCCACTCTTCAAATCCCTCTTACAATTTAAGTCCTGTCTCTTTACATTGGTGTACATGTGCCCCTCAGCAACAACACGAGTGTAGCAGAGCTCTACAGTAGACCAGGGAAGAAACAATTTTCTTGCAGGAGATATGGCCAACACTCAATCATCTCCTCTCCCTTTCTACACATTTTCCACCTGAGTTCTCTCTGAACCCTAAATAGAATTTGGGACTTAACCTCAGTCAGTGTTTAGTAGAATGAAAGGAAGGTAACTTTCGATACCTACAACTTTGCTCTTCTTTTTCAAGATTGCTGAGGCTATTAGGGGTCTTTTGTGGCTCTGTATAAATTTTTGGAATATTTGTTCTAGATCTGTGAGATACGCCATTGGTATTTTAATTGGAATTGTGTTCAATCTGTAGATTGCTTTGGGGAGTATGGATATTTTAATGACGTTAATTCTTCATATCCATGAACAAGGTATGTTTTTCTACTTATTTGTATCTTCCTCAGTTTCTTTCTTCAGTATCTTAAAATTTTTCCTTTTTCTTTTTTAAAGATTTTATTTATTTTTAGAGAGAGGGAAAGGGAGGGAGAAAGAGGAGAGAGACATCAATGTGTGGTTGCCTCTTGTGCACCCCCTACTGGGGACCTGGCCCACAACCCAGTATGTGCACTGACTGGGAATCGAACTGGCAACCCTTTGGATCGCAGGCCAGTGGGTGCTCAATCCATTGAACCACACCAGCCAAGGCAGTATCTTATAATTTTTCAAGTACAGGTCTTTTACATCCATTAAATTTATTTCTAGGTACCTTTTTATTGTTGCAATAGTAAATGGGATTATTTTCTTAATTTCTCTTTCTGATAGTTTATTATTGGTATATAAAAAGTCACCTATTTCCGGAGATTAATTTTGTATCCTGCTACTTTGCTAAATTCATTTATTAGATCTAGTAGTTGTTGGTGGAGTTTTTAGGATTTCCTCTATACAGTATCATGTCATCTGCAGATAATGACAATTTTACTTCTTCCTTTCCACTTTGGATGCTTTTTTATTTCTTCTTGTCTGATTGCTGTGGATAAGACTTCCAGTACTATGTTAAATAAGAGTGGTAAAAGCAGACATCCCTGTCTTGTTCCTGATCTTAAGGAAAATGCTTTCAGTTTTTGCCCATTGAGTATGATGTTGGTTGTGGGTTTTGTCATATATGGCCTTTATTATGTTGCAATATATTCCCTCTAATCTCACTTTGCTGAGAGGGTTTTTTTTTTTTATCATAAATGGGTGCTGGATTTTACCAAATATTTTTTCTGCATCTGTTGATATGATCATGTTATTTTTATCCTTCAGTTTTTTTACATGGTGAATCATATTCATTCATTTGTGAGTATTGTACCAACATTGCATTCCTAGAGTAAATCTCACTTGATCATGGTGTATGATCTTTCTAATGTACTGATGGGTCCTGTTTACTAAATTTTGTTGAGGATTTTAGCATCTATGTTCATTAGAGATATTGATCTATAATTTTTTTTATTCATAGTGTATTTATCTGGTTTTGAAATTAGGATAATGCTGGACTTGTAAAATGAGCTTGGAAGTTGTCCCTCCTCTTGAAATTTTTGGAATAGCTTGAGAAGGATAGGAGTTAGTTCTTTGAATGTTGGGTAAAATTGACCTGTGAAGCCATCCAGTCCAGGTCTTTTGTTTGCTAGGAGTTTTTTGATTACTACTTCAATTTCATTAGTTATAATTGGTCTATTCAGGTTTTCTGATTCTTCCTGATTCAGTTTTGGAAGATAGTATATTTCTAGGAATTTGTCCATTATGTCCAGGTTGTCCAGTTTATTGGCATATAGTTGTTCATGGTACTTTTTTTACAACCCTTTGTATTCCTGTGGTGCCATTTTTTACTTCTCCTCACTCATTTCTGATTTTATTTATTGGGTCCCCTCTCTTTTTCTCTTGATGAGTCTGGTTAAAGGTTTGTCAATCTTATCTATCTTTTCAAAGGACCAGTTCTTGATTTCATTTAATATATATATATATATATATATATATATATATATAAAATAAGTGAATATCATATATAGTTATTTTTTTAGTTCCCATGTCATTTATTTCCACTCTAATCTTTATTAATTTTTAATCTTTATTAAAAAATATATATTTTTTATATTTTTTAGTTCCCATGTCATTTATTTCCACTCTAATCTTTATTATTTCCTTCCTTCTACTTACTCTGGGCTTGGTTTTCTCTATCTAGTTCTTTAGGGATAGGGTTAGATGGTTTATTTGAGATTTTCCTTGCTTATTGAATTAGGCTTGTAATGCTATGAACTTCCCTTTCAGGACTGCTTTTGTTGTGTCCCACAGATTTTTGGGTTGTTGTGTGTTTATTTTCATTTGCCTCCAGGTAACTGTTGATTCCTTCCTTGATGTCATTGTTAACTCCTACATTGTTTAAAAACATGTTATTTAGCCTTAAGAACATGTTATTTAGTGTTTGAGTGTTTTTCAGTTTTTTTATTGTAATTGATTTCTAGTTTCATACCATTTTGGTCAGAGAACATACTTGATGTGATTTCAATATTTTTGAATTTATTAAGACTTACTTTGTGCCTTAACATGTGGTTCATCTTTGAGTGTTCCATATGCACTTGGGAAGAATGCATATTCTTCTCTTTGGGATAAAATGTTCTGTTAACATCAAACAATTAAATCCTTTTGATCTAGTGTGTGGTTTAAGGTTACTGCTGCCTTGGTGATTTTCTTATATGGAAGGTCTATTGATTGATGTCAGTAGGGTATTAAAATCCTTTACTATAACTGTACTGCTGTCAATCTCTTCGTTAATGTCCACCAAGACTTTCTTTACATATTTAGGTGCTACTATGTTGGGTGCATATATGTTTACAAGGATTATATCCTCTTGTTGGATAGATCACATTAGTATGATATAGTGACTTTGTCTCTCATTATGGCCTTTGTTTAGAAGTCTATTTTGTCTGACATAAGTACTGCTATCTCAGCTGTTTTTTCTTTTCCATTCGTATGGAACATTTTTCCATTCCTTCACTTTCAATCTATGTTTATCTTTTGTTCTGAGGTAGGTCTCTTTTAGACAGCATAAATGTGAGTCATGTTCTCTTATTCATTTGGCTACGCTTTATCTTTTGATTGGAACATTGAATTCATTTACATTTAAAGTTGGAGGTATCACACTACCTGATATCAAACTATACTACAAGCCAATAGTAACAAACAGCATGGATTGCCACACCACTAAGGCAGATAGATCAATGGAACAGAACAGAGAACCCCAAAATCATGCTTTTATGGTAATTAATATTTGACAAAGGAAGCAAGAACATACAATGGGTAAAGACAGTCTCTTCAGTAAATGGTACTGGGAAACTTAGACAGATACATGCAAAAAAAAAAAAAAAAGAGAGAGAGAGAGAGAAAGAAACTAGACCACAAACTTATACCACACAGACACACACATGAACCCTCAAAATGGATTAAAGACTTAAATGTAAGTTGTGAAACCATAAAAATCTCAGAAGAACACATAGGTAGTAAAATCTCAGACATTTCTGGTAGTAATATTTTTGCCAATATTTCTCCTTGGGCAAGGGAAACAAAGGAATAAATAAACAAACGGGACAACATCAAACTAGAAAGCTTTTGCTAAGCAAAGGAAACCATCCAATGAAATGAAAAGGAAACCCACCAAATGGGAAGTATATTTGTTAATGGTACATCTAACAAGGGGTTAATATCTAAAGTATATAAAGAACTTACACAACTTAACACCCAAGAAGGCTAACAGCCCAATTAAAAGATGGGCAAGGATCTGAATAAACCCTTTTCCAAACAGGACATACAGATTGGCCCAGAGACATATGAATAAATGCTCAATGTCACTAATAATCAGAGAAATACAAATTAAAACCACTGTGAGATATCACTTCATACCTGCCAGAATGGCTATTATCAATATATCAACAAACAACAAGTACTGAAGAGGATGTGGAGGAAAGGGAACCCTCATGCACTGATGGTGGGAATACGGACTCTTACAGTCACTGTGGAAAATATATGGAATTTTCTCAAAAAATTAAAAATATAACTGCCTTTTGACTTAATGATCCTTCCTCTGGGAATACATCCAAAGAAACCTGAAACACTAATTCGAAAGAATATATGTAACCCTATATTCATTGCAGTGTTACCTACAATAGCCAAGATCTGGAAGCAGCCCGAGTGTTCATCAGTAGATGAGTGGATTAAAAAGCTGTGGTACATTTACATAAAGGAATATTACTTTGCCACAAAAATAGAAGGAGTCTCACTTTTTACAACAGCATGTATGGACATGGAAAGTATTATACTGAGTGAAATAAGCCAATGAGAGAAAGATGAGTACCATATGATTTCATTTATATGTGGAATCTAATGAACAAAACAAACTAACAAACAAAATAGAAACAGAGGCATGGATACATGGGACAGACTGAGAGCTGTCAGAGGGGAGTGTGTTGAGGGGTTAGAGGCTGGATAAAAGATAGTGAAGGGATTAAAAGCACACATCCAATGTATATATAGATACACATATATGTATATATATGTATATAAATAATATGATAATACATAGAGACAACAGTGTGCTGATAGAGGAAAAAGGGGGTGGGGTTGGGGGGTTAGGTGGGGTGGACAAAGCAGGGAAATGGGGATGGAAAGAGACTTTGCTTTGGTCAATGGGCACACAATGCAGTGTACAGATGATGTGTTTTTGGGTTGTATGCTTGAAACCTGTGTGGTTTTGTGAATTGTCACCCTAATAAATTTAATTAAAAAGAAAAGAATGAGTACAAAAAAAGAAAAGAAAGCAGCTTTGGAGCTTAAGCTTTTGCTAAAGAAAGGCACTATATCAAACTGGTGTTACCTGTGAAAAGTTTTTGAGTGTTGTCTCCTCTTCACTCATTAGCAAGCTGGTATGAAATGTATTTAATAGAAAGAGTTTAGCAGGGAGAGTGAAACCTGGAGACATTTGTTGAGGTTCCTTCCACAATTTGTCTAAAAATGTTAATAAAAGCCAAGAAAAGGTCGTCTTTACAGCTCTCAGTTTGACTACCCCCTCATCCACATAGACATTTCTGAAGGAGAGAAATGAATTTCAAATTGTGACTTTGGCTCACTCATTGGCTGCTGTGGTGTGTTTAGATAATGATTGTTAAAAAGTGATGGAGTTTGCACTGCTGCCTTGTGCTTCAGTAACGAATTTCTTATAGAATACCCATTGGGGTGGTGTTTCCCAATGCCCCTCCTCATTGCCCCACTGAGTGAGTTGAATAATTCTAATAATCAAAGGCATAGAGTCTGCATCTAGTTTGGAAATGAAACCATGGGTAATTTTCAAACGTGGTGCCCTCAATTTTTGATGAACTGTCACAGAGACAGTTCAAAAATCCCATCCGCTAACAGAGATCTGCATCTGTGGATGATTTCTTCTAACCCACTACTTTCAAATTTCCTTCCCTGCCCCCCTAATAAAAACACACCCCTTTGCCTCATGCTTCCAATTTAGTGCAATCATGCCTCTTACTGGCCACTGCCTTGCAGGACACCAGCTGTCAAAGACATAGAT
Source organism: Mormoops blainvillei (assembly GCA_004026545.1). NCBI lineage: Eukaryota > Metazoa > Chordata > Mammalia > Chiroptera > Mormoopidae > Mormoops > Mormoops blainvillei. Next base: position 17,306 of record PVJD01011228.1, on the reverse strand, counting down.
GTAAGATACAGGGGTTTGAAACATAAAGCCTTGTAATGTAAAAGACATGCATGTCTTATAACACATCCAATATTAGACTCAAATGGGACCGCTCAGCAGGCTGAAGCAAGAACTCTATCGCATCATAAACACTTGAAATGAAAGAATGCTAATGGTAGTTATCACTTTCCAGAGTCTTTAGTTATTTAATCTGTTCTAATCTGATGTCTAGAGATAGCCCTGTTCCCATCCTTTCATATCCCCTCCCCACCAGTGACATGATTGTGAGAGAAACTCCAATCCTTGGAAAACTTTACGAAATTGTCTATGGAGAAGAGATTTTTGCTTCTCCAAAGATTCTGAGAATGTGAAGTTGAGTAAGATGACAGGAGACCCAGAATGTGCGATTTCTAGAACTGGTGCAGTTAATTTCATTTGTGAATAACATGTGTTTTTTTGGCAATAGTCAGGTAAGACCCAAAGGGTTATTATTATTGTTATTATTAATCTCATCCGAGGTCATTTTTACCCCCATTGCTTTTAGAGATAGAGGAAGGGAGAGTGGAAGGAAGAGAGAGAGACATCACTGTGAGAGGGAAACATCGACTGGTTGCCTCCAGTATGCGCTTGGACCAGGGATTGGACCTGCGACCTTTTGGTTAAGGGATGACATTCCAACCAACTGAACCACACTGGTCAGGGCCCCAGAATATTGTTAAACTGTCTGCTAAGAAGGTTGAGTCCAGTTGAGAGAAGGGCTTTTGATTTGCCAAATGGGGTCTGCAAGTTGATCAGCTATGTGTGAAAACATGGACTCAGGTTAAGCATATCTGTATTCAAATCTGGTTACCAGCTCTATTCCCTTAGGCAAATTCCTTATCTCACTATTTTCAGTCTCTTCATCTGAAAGTAGAAATGATACTAGCACCTGTCACAGAGGATTATTGTGGTGATTAGTAAGGTAACGCTAGTGACACCCTTAGCACATACAACCGAGCACATAGTAATCAACATTAGTTATCATTCGCACTACCATTATTAAGCATCCATTATGCCACAAGTACTCTTCTGAGCATTTTGAGGGTAAAAAATTTAGCATAAGATATAATCCTACACATGAGATGCTTTTGGTTGAGGAGAAAAGGCATAAGTGCATGAATTAGCATGAAGAAAAATCACAAATATTAATTAGTACCATGTACTTATATATGTAATAATATAGGACACTAAAAACTAGACATTGTATTTTAATGTGTTACTTATTATAAAATATATATTAAAATAAAAATATGTAAAAGAGAAAGGAAATAAGCTAAATTCATCAAAAGAATTTAGAACTTGAGTTGAGTTTTGAAAAATGGGCTCAGCAAGGGAACCCCAGGGAAACAAAAGACCTAGAATGTGGAATCCGTTGTCGCTGGCAAGCCGTAGAGGTAGAAATAAACATACCATTTTCTGCCTGTAATAATTACATTCACTTACAGGAGCAGAAGATTTCTGTTGAGCGTGGGTTGAAAATAATTGGATGTGGTCAGCTTCTGGAGAACTTGGTGAACTTGGGAGAAATTTATCTGGTTTTGGTGCTAACAGATACAGGAGATCTTTAGTTAAACTTTGTCTTTTCATTTCCTATTTAATTGTGATAGCACAAATCTCTGAAAGAATTGACATATTCAGTACTTTGAACCTGGATAATTACTTTTACCTATCTGTCTTTGGCTTTCTAAATAATGTAAACTAGAAAAAAATTACATGAGTTTCTCCTCTAATTTTAGAATGTACCATAAACTTAGCCTGTTGGCCCTGTATTCAGATCAGTGAAAACTTAGGCAAGATAGAAATAAAAAGCCTTTCCTCAATAGCAGTATGTTTTCATAATAAAACAAAACAAAACAAAATGAAAACAAATGTTGCAGTGATGGTAACAGAAAGAGAAGCTAGTTCTGTGTGGGGAGTGCTGGAAAAAGCTCAGAACCTTAGTTTTTGCTCAAAACAAAGTACATCCTTCCAAAATATTTATTAACAAGAAATCATGACTCATCTTCTCTTTAAAAAGTTGCATTCTAACCATGGCCTCTCTGGACAAAGTATCTAACTGCTTTTTTCCACTTGGGGCACGTCTTTTGAGAAGTCTTTGTGAAAATGGGGATGGATCTCTGTTGCTCCATTTACTTTTTTGGGTCCAATTCCTACATGATCATGAGCACACATTGAGAATGCTGATTTGAATTAAGGGTAGAGTCTGTAACCACGGAATACAGGGCATTAAGCTGACCCACACAGGCTAGAAATACTGTGCCCTAACTCAACTAAGTATTGGCAGGGTTTTCTCAGGGAGGGAAAACCGTGGTAGCTTAAATTCAAACAGATTCAGATATGTCAAAAGTTAGTGTCTATGATTTGAGTCATTTCAAATCCCCTTTTAGCAAACTTGTGTTTGCTTTCCATTCAGTAACAAATAGAAATCGCAACTTTATATCCTCTGATTTAACCATCCCTGAGAAGTTCATGTAATTAGATGCCTCCTATCACATCTTAAATGCTCTCTTAAATATTCAAATTATATAATTATGCCTAATTATGCAATACATTGTATTTGAATACAAAATCATAATACAGTTTGCGCCATTGTCGTCTTACAGCATTTGCCTTTTAATGGTGTGGCATTTTGAATATTTTTGATCAAACTGTATAAATGGAATAGGTTTTACATACTGAGTATCTTAAAACTCACTTTAAAGAAATTTACTATCAATGAACATTTCCTGTTTGGCTGGAAAAAATATGAAATTTGTAGAGTGTATTATGAAATGTTAGATAGTAATACTATGTAAAGTTAATGGTATGCCTAAGAAAATGCCTAATAATACATTATACAATTAACTGCCTATCATATTAGCTCATCTATTAACAAAATAAAATAGATTCAAACAGAAGTGTTATGATTTGTAGTTTTTTAACAAGGATCACCCGTGTGTAAAAACTAAATTATTTATTCATTTTTTAACTGCTGGATACATCAGTTTGCAATTATTTGCATTATATTTGAATGCTTTGTCATGTGTCCCTGGTACAACAAAAACAGTTTTCTCTCCGTGTATGATGGCATCTTCTTCTGCACTGATGCCACTAACAATAGCCAAAAAAAATCTACCAAAAAAAGGCCTTCCCAGACGTCTACAGAGCCACTGGGGATTTCTGGCCCGCCTGGAATCACCAAAGGTCTCAATGCCACTCTCTCAGATTCTTTGCTGGATTTCATTTGTTTTCATACCCTAAACCAGGTACATAGTTCTACACCATTATTCTGACCCTCCTAACATTTACCTTCACCTGTCCAAGGTTAAGTCTCTTCTATTTCATACTCTGTGTCGTAATTTTATATATCATGGTACATAGATGCTTGTATAGCATCATGTGCTTGGTTTCAAGGATAATTTTTCTTTTCTTTTCAATATTGGTAGCCTAAAATACCTTGAAAGCTTATGAGTTTTGCTCCTAAAGCTTTTCGATGATCACATATTAATGGAATACTAAGGAGATGTGAAGGTCCATGCTTGCTTGAGCAACCTAACCAACTTACTAGGACACAATAACCCCGTGCCTGCACCATCAATTACAGCCAAGTTGGTGTGTGTCATCTCCAATCAAGCAGTTATTGCAAGTTTGAGAAGAGCCCCAAAACCCTGTGAAATTAATTTTCCTAGAGTTCTAAGCATATTTAAGGACTTCTTGAAAATAAGAGCATTGTTTGAGTGATGCCTGACATCTTTTACACACACCAATCTCCATGGTGTGACATTCACTGTCCTAATTACAAAAGTTCATTTATGCATTGTAGAGAGCATCTTACTTCTGGACATAGTATACCATGGGAGCATCTTCCTCCTTCCTTGATCTCATTTCATGTGCCCTGGATGGGACTCTACCTCTACCTTCATGTCCGGGGCATGTGACCTTCTTCTAAGCCAATCAGCCCACCCCAATTCCTTAGTCATAGTGGTTGATTCAGGGACATTGGTGAACTAGAAGCAAGGGCCCAGGGATATTGTGGCCATTTTACTTCCATGGGAAACCTGAAAAAGACGCTAACGTGGAGAAGGGCAGGCTGAGAGATCAGGAGAAACTAGGTCCAGATGAGGTTGGTTAAGCCTCAAGAATTTAATCATGCTGGAATTTAGATCATTTTCTGAACTTTTCAGTTACATAGAAAAAAGAGTTTTGTTTGTTTAAGACAATTTGTATTGCTTTTACATCCTTGGAAGAAAAAAAAAAGGCCTGATTAACTTGTATTTTTCATTTACTATTCTGTTTCCTTAACAGTGCTGAGTTTATCAACTGCTGAATTCTCATATATTGAAACAACAAATATGTCAACAGTAAAAATATAGAAGAAATTCCACATATGTCAATAAGTGAAAAGTTAACATTTCATGATAGTCCCCAGTGAAGGGGACTATATTTTAGCTGATATAAAGAATGGGCTAATAGCCTATTGAAAGTCAAGAGACGGATTGCATATTGAGATCTAGGGTAGACAGTGCATTTTAATCTATTGTTTTCAGGATCTCTCTTACCTTACACTCAGGGAGGAGTTTAGTTAGGGAGTAAAACTGAGCTAGTCTTGATAAAATTATTAATCAAAATGTGGCTTTTTCATCTAACTCATTGTTAGAGTCAAAGCTTTTTTGCTCTTAAGCTTCTTAGGACTTCTGAGCTCTTCATTCTTTTTCATACACTCCTCCCTTTTCTGATGCTTCCAAAAATTTCCTGTTCTTTGTTGTACTTTCTTGGAGGTGTGCTAGGTTATATGCTATCCTGTTTGATACATAATTATTTTTCATGATATTTCCTTAATATGTAAACCTCTATGATATTTGCATTCCCATAGTCAAATTTTGTTAATCTAATACCATAGTCCAGAAAAAAGTTATGTGGCATGCATAATAAAGATCTTAAAAAAAATTCCTATGAAATGCATCCCTAATGGATTGCAGGACATGTTCTCTGACTTAGGATACTTCTTAGCACAAACATCTAATCAGCCACTAACAATCAACTGTACTTAGTATAAGGGGTGAAATTATTTGCCTTCCTGACTTAGCCAGATAAATTGATTTTATAATTGTGGCATTTCAAGCATAGTAAAAGGATGGGTGGGAAATTATTTTGCATATGAAGCATATCCTTTATTGGCACATAAGCACCCACCTACACTGCCATTAAATCAGGTTAGTGCATGAGTATTTTAAACATAGTTTAAAAAGAGATATAGATTTGGGTGTTACTGAATAGCGCTTTTTATATTGTCATTTGAATATGGATGTATTCAGTGACCTAAGTGAGTTTATATTCCTCCTCCTCCAGTTTAGATTATTTATAAGACTTTTTTTTTGTGTAAAAATAACACATTCTATCTAGAGAAAGCTAAATCAAGTACTTCAGTCTCTGCTTCCTTTTTCTTCCCCCTTGCCCCCATAATAAGACTATTCATATGGAAAACAAAATACCGGCACTATTAGAATGGTATCATCTCTTATTTACTTCACAAAACAGAATACAATATGGGTTGCTGAGAAATACAAATGAACTGTAATCCTCATCAGGTTTGGAAATAATGGATTCAGGCTAACATTTCCAGAAGAAATATGAAGGCAGTATTCTAAATTTCCTATTCTTTCCCAAATGAGTTTGCACAAAATGTGTCGCTAGGAAGAGTAATGTGCACATCACATAGTGAAATTTCCCACTTGCAAAATGAAAATGAAAAGTCTGCATTTTAGGATGGCGTATTTAAACACATGCACCATGCTGTTTGTACAGTAGGGAAAAGAAAGCTCCCCCTACTGGAACATAACATAGCCTCATCGCTTTCCTGCACCCCACGGCTCCGTCATATGCAGGAAGGCACAGAAACATACAGTCTTCCCATTATCCTGCGCAAAGTCCTGGTTCTTTCATCAAAACAGTACATTTCCCGCATTTCAGTTAATTAAAGGACAGCTGGACGTTTTGTTATAGCACCAGTCTCAGCTCTGTCTGGTTGTAATGGGGCATGTAAAAGGTTTTGATCCCAAAAACACTTTTACCAGAGATAAATTTTTTTAAAATCTGTGCCTCTGATCAAGAAACTTGAAGAAGAAATAAAAATAATCTTTAAAGTGTGTACATATGTGTTCTTGTATTTAAAGAGAGAGAGAGAGAGAGACATGTAGGCACACATATTTACACAGTTTAAAAACTATTTTTATTTATTTGTGTGTGTGTATGTGTGGGGAGAAATGAAAAAAGCAGTCACGTGATTGGCGATTTGTTATTAATGGTTGTGTATTAGCATTATTGGCAAAGCTCTAGATACATAAAACTCTGTATATATCTCTTTTACTCTATAAGCATAAAAAGCTAATGTAAATTTGAGAGGTTTAGAGGCACAGCCAAACTAAAGATAAAAACATTTTTTCCCATGAAGATATACGAGGTAACATGTTTTATCAAGTGGGCAAAGGGTTTATGCTGAAAAGGATTCTAATGAAAAATTTTCTCAGAAGATTTTCTGAGCTTTCATAGCTGAAGCTCTTGCTGTTTACAGAAACATATCCTACAGTTAAGCGAAGTTGAAGACATTTCTACCAATTCCAGTAGGATGGGGGCATGACTGAGGGGACATTAAGCATGTTCCTTTATCTCTTCATAGTTTTAGTGTTACTGACATGAGACATTTGGGGGTCACTCCCCTCTCATCATGATCAGGTGGGTAGCCTTTTTTTATAGAGAGACAATATACAATGGGAACAATTCTTGCTTTTGAAATGGGCTCAGTTATAGTTTACCATTTTCAAGATAAGGCCTGTGTTTTCATTCTTTTTCTTTTTTGATACAAATCTGGAGATTGTGACTCATTCAGAATGAACAAATAAATAACATATTCTAATGGTTCTGTATCCCCATTGGACTAAGCAAATGACCTACTCCTAAAGCAGCTTTAGACTCTCAACAATACAGCAGGTCCCTGGGCCCTAGGCAACTGAAACTTGGTCAGGAAGATTCCCACTTTTTAGAAACCTGAGGCATTACACTCACAGTGCTTTGAGAACCACACCGATGGGATTTTTGACCAGGTGATTCCAAACTCTAGGGGATGCATGAGTGGGAGGGCAGTGTCTGCGTCCACGGCTAATCTAGTAGAGATCGTGCCTAGAGGATGCCCTCTGCTCCTTCTCTGGTATCCTTTGACAGGTTCACACACAACTGTTTTCAGGGACAGGTGCTTTGGTATGGCCATACAGTCCAGAAACTATCCTTGGTTAAAAGATCTACTTTTATGCATATTTTTTAAGAAAATAAGTTAAAATAGTCACAGATTGAAAATAATCCAGACATTTTTGTCCTCTTATGCCTTATTTTATTAGAAATAAAATATAAAATAAGCAACTTTTTCTAGAAGTGGGCAAAATATGATTATGATCTGCAGTAAATGAGGGGAATATATAAATCAGACTTGTTACACCTTGACAACAACTAGAACTGGGTTACCTCTTATAAAGGAAGAGTGTACCTCTAAACCTACTACACTAGGTATGTTGAAACCCATAAAATTTCCAATTACTGCTTCAGAATTTATTGTGCACATATGGAAAATAATACTTGTAAAACAGAAAGGGGTTTGTGCCTTGTGCTGTCAATACTGTGAAGAATGGGGTGATTATAAAGCAAATTAACAATACTTTTAAATGTGCATTCACTTATCTTTCCAATTAAATCCTTGTTAAACAACTGCACAGACAGTAATGGCGCTTCTGCAAAGCACTGATCAAGACAGTTTTATTGTAATTTTTACTCTGTAACAATTAATCACGTAGGCATTTTCTTTATTATTAAATTATTTAGTTAATAAATATTCTCAATTGGCTAACATATTTGTAGTTTACATGTTATTTTTGATTTCCTTACAGTGGAACATGTTTGGGAGCACTTCCATTTTCAAGCAGAGGGACCATTAAAAGATGTGATTTTATAAATTTCCTTTCTCTAGAAGAACAACAGTGAACAAGAGAAGTCCTTGAAACTTTAAACTATTCAAAAACCTGATTTCAACCATTTTATTTTGTAGGGGATGCAAACACATTGCTTTTAGCAGATAAGAAATGAGAGGTTTTGCTTTAAGGCATCTTTCTGTTGGGGAAGCATTAAAATTAGCATTTTAAAGTTCATTAATACCAGTTACAGACTTTTAAGTAAGGAAGCTGCATTATAGTGAACATTTCCTTTTCTTATCCCAGTGAACTATCTGAATATTATTTCTTTTCTAAACACAAAAGGTGGTATAATTTAAGAAATGGATATAAAGATATCTAGATATATTTTTTCCATTTTTTGAATTTGGAAATTTGGATTTATTTAGCTAGTGTACTTCATTTTTAAAGTGCTTTAGATGGCTCTTTACATGGACTGTCATGTTTCAGCTGTACTTTGTGCCTTTCTAAAATGTTTAATTAGGAGGAATTCTTAGGAAACTAGATTAGTAGTTAAGGCAGTGATCTTAGAAATTACACCTGTCTTGAAGATTCAATAGGGCTTACATTAATTCAGAAGTAAGAATAAACATATGAGAGATACAGCATTTTTTGAGTCATAAAAAGAAAATTCCAGGCAAGGCTAGCTTTATAGTCCTCTAAGTGTTGTGTTATGAGGTTAGTCAACATAACTTGTTGAAAATGCCATATGCGGTAACTTGATATCCTCATTACTGGCCTGATTATCAGAGGCCCCTTACATTATGCTTCTGAGGAGCAGTAGAGAGACTGAACTAGTATACTCAGATTAACAAATTGCCACTTGGAAAATCTGAATAGACTCTTGGGAGAGGGGGATGATAAAGTTCAGTAAAGGGTAGGGGAAAACGGAGAAGTAGCGAAGAATTGAGAAGAAGGGTGCTTTAGATATGAAGAGGGAGAAAGTAGGTTCATTAAGATTCAATATCTTGGAGATGTCGGGAACAAGTCCAGGGTGACCTGAAGGTCCCAAAGGCACCCTTGGTCCCTCTATTTCTTGACTAATGACTGATGCCAGTTTCAAGTCAGGTAGGTCTCTTGGGGTAGAAGTGTAATGTTGATGTCAAGGCATACAGTTCTTCTGGCTGAGTATTTGGCAGCCATAAATAGGAGGTTCTGAGAGGTGCAGCTTTACTGAGGTACTTGGCACATGATGAGCATAATGGGGAATCCAGAGGTAACTATGAAGTACTTCTCATCCTAACAGTCAGGAAAGGGAAAAAAGATGTGGAATAGACTAAACCCAGTGCTGAACTGCAGATACAGAATACTATGGGAACACAGTGGAATAGATCATAATTCCCACTGAGATTTATTCCAGCAATCATGAGATTTGTCTTAAGGAGGTGAGTTTACCAGCCAGCAAAACCAACGGTGATGTGTTTCTTGCTCAGAAAAAGAGACATGCTGATCCTTCCCTTGGGACCAACTAATAATAATATACATGCATACTCCAGCCCCTATGACTAATGGGATATTGAATCCCAACATTCTAAGCAGAGAAAAGAGAGTGAGTCCCTTATAGTTGTCAGAACATAGATTAACATGAAGTGAGAGCAGGACACTCGCTAAGGAGAAATGTTGCAGGGGGCGAGGAGGTCACAAAAACACAACATGAAGAAACATAAAAGATGAGGAGATGAAGAAACAGCAAGAAAGAATGTTATTTAATCAAAATTATTCCAATGGGACTTTTAGAATCTCACTGACGTTATGTTAAGTAGACTGTTGGACACTCTGCTCTCCCTGAGACGCTCAACAATGGAAATCAAGCATTAGAAGACCAGAGCTCGGCTCCAAATCCAACATGTTTCTAAGATTTCCATGACACACACAGTGCCTTCTTGAAATATCAGCTGAATGAATGAATGCAATTTTTGGCAATTCACTTAGCCTCATAGGGACTTTTGTTCATCTATGAAGTGAGTAGCTTCCTTATAAAGATCTAGTGAGACAGCATTTAAAAGTGCTTTACAAAACTTGAGTACTGATGTTCTGTTGGAATGTTCTAAGGAGTAAATGCCATTCTCTTAAAGAGGATTTACCTATTTCTTTAAAACAAAATATATCTCTTCTCTGATTTCAAAAGAAATATGTGTTCATTTTAGGAAATTAAGAAACTGAAAAAAAAGAGAAGACAATAAAAATCAGTAGTACCTAGTCTTAACATTTTACGCATCTCTTGCCATTGTTTCTGGAATGGAGTTCAGCGATACATAGTGAAATAGTCTATTTTCAGACTGATCTCTAGCATTTTCAAAATGCCGAGTCTTCTTAAAGAAATGGCACAACCCTGGGCCTAATCAGTAAATAAAGTAAAATGTGTGTAGAGGTTCCATCAAGTAAAAGACATTCTTTGAGGTGAAGTAGGGCAGACGGACATGAAAGATGTGAGCTCCGCTCTTAAGTATTCAGCGTGTTGAGGAGATAAGCTATGTACATAATATTTGCTAATGATATCTGACAACATGTGCAATATAGGATTATTGTGTATTGAGTAGCTGAAATGGCCAGCATAGGATTTGAAAGGAGCAGAGATTTCTGTGGGTTGGGGTGGTCCAGGGAAAATTTGAGTTATGTTTAAATAATCCAGGGAAGACATGAGATTAGGGTTTTATCAAGTATTCTTTACTGTAGAAACCATACACTTCATTATATTATAATAGATTTCTTCAAAAGGATGGTTGTGAAAGACTCATTTCAACATAACTTCCATTTCTACATGGCGTAGCACTTTTTAACATAATAGTTTTATTATCTCGTGTGATTGACTCATTCTAAGAGAACAGATAGTATTGCTTTAAAGAAAATAAAATTGCCCTGAAAAGGCTATGTGACTCAGGCAAAACAACATAGCTAGTAAGAGGTGATTTGGAAACTGACCCATGTTTCCTAACTTTTGGGCTAGCATTCCCATTGCACCTTATTGCCTAAAGGAAATGGCTCAAATAGTACATGGAAAATGAGACAGATTGGAATATGGAGTTTAACTCAAATAAATCAATCGCCATTATTATATCTTGATTGCAGTACTGTAACAGCCTCCTATTTCCCTATTTCTACTTTTGCCATCTATAATTTATTCTTCTCACAAAAGCCAGAATGATTAAAAAAATAATATCAGATTATTTCCTGACTACCATCCCCCTCCACCACAGTGACTTAGAATGGAAGACAAAACTTCTTATTTTGATTTACAAGAGCCCTGCTGGGCTGGCTTTACCCACCTTTCCCTTCAGTGTCCTGGTCTCACAGAAGCCTTCTTTCCCTGGGACCAGTTTCCCTCTGCCTTCTCTGCTCTCACCCCACATCTCCTTCCGATCAGGACAAATCTCTATTCAAATGGTTCCTCCTCAAAGAGATCTTCTCAGATTATCCAATCCAAAGACCAATCCTCTCATCCCCATCTCTGTCATGTTACTTACTGTATTATCTTGATTCTTGACCTGTAAGTGTGTTGTTTATTTGCTTATTATCTATCTCTTGAAACTAAAATGAACACTTCTCCACAGCCGGATTCTAGAAGAAAGCCTGGCACATAGAAGGTTTTCAACAAATAATTGTAAATGCCCAAATCCTGAGTTGAAGTTTTCCTTAGGAGAAATTAAAGCCTAATTTTATTCTTCAAACAAATTTTCGTCTTTTCCTGATTCTTTTAAAATACTCTGCATTTTGTGTTTATTTGAGCCATGGCAAAACCAGGTAAGTCACTTTTAATTTGAGCCAGAGGTCTCTTTTGGCAGATTGAAATGGAACTGGCAGGGTCTTGGCAATAAGCAATGTCACTGAGAGAGATCACACTCTGGGAACTCACATAAGCAGGTGACAGTCCTGACTGTGGTCATAGTACCACCTGGGTTGGGAGTCATTCATTGCTTAGGTAGTCTTCCTTGGCCCAATGGACCAGGATGTTAGATCTGGCTCTGGTCTTCCAGCTTGACAGCTGCCACCTCTCTTTGCCAAGGCTTTCCTATGTGGTCCATGTTGGACAGTCAGTTGTGACCTCAGGTGGAGGCGAGAGGTAGGGGTTGGGAGAAGTATATGGTTCACAGGACTGGCTGGACAAAGTCTAAAGATTTTCTTTCTTGTGGTTATATATTTTTTCTGGTTCAACATTATTCAATAACTCACTTGTTAATTTTGTTCATATTTCAATAAATATTTGTTTGAAGGCTATTACATGCCAAGTGCGATAGGAACTAAGGACATTTAGGTGACCAAAATAGGCAAGGTCTTGCTCGTGCACAGGCTATAATGCAGGGAGGAAGGCAGGAAGGAAGGCAACAAGTAAAGAAGCAAGGGAGTTTCAGATAGTATGCGTTCTGAAGAAAAGAAAACAAGATACTGGGACAGGAGCAAATGGAAAACAAAAAGAGGTGAGTTCCATAAAACACAACTTCAGCTTTTACATCATTCATTCATTGACAGATGCCTGAAGAGCTCTTACTATGTGCCAGGTAACATGCAGGGTGCTGGAAATGCAGCAGCAGATACAATAACTGACATTCTCATTGATGTAGAGCTTACATTTCCACGGATATTCTAGTCCAACAACCAAGAAGACTGGTGACTTATTAAGCGTAAATTAGTGAGAAAATTCCAGGATCTGTGGGCCCCACGGGTTCTTCTTCCTGTCTCTCCAATGCCACCACATGCCTTTCTCATCTCATTCTTTTTCAACTACCAGGATGAACTTTCTTTATCAGACACATGAAGTTCATTTCCTTCTCAGGACTTTGGCTTTTGCTCCTGTCTACATGAAATGCACTTCCTTCAGATGCTCACAAAACTCACTCTTCTCAGCATTCCAGTCACCTTCTTAGCAAGGCCTTCCTTGACTAACACATCTGAAACATGCCCCACCCTAACTACCCAGTCTCTCTCCAATGTGCTGGGACCCTCAGAAAGAAGAAGGGCTGATAGGGATACCTGTCACTCCTTCTCCAGTGGGCCCATGAATGTGCGGACATAAAAGAAAAAGGGCTTTAAAGTTTATGTGACTCAAAGTCATTCAGATTTTCATCTGAGCATTGCTTCAGCTCCTATATCTGTAAACTTTGTACATTTGTCTATAGGGTGTACATGGGGACTTGAAAAAATTCCTTCCTGACCTTGCACTATCATTACTTTTCTTTTCAAGAAGCTTTGAGGTGATAGGAATATATATATTTTTTTCTATAGCACACTTCTGTTAGGAAATACTTTGAAACTAAATGGAGCATTTTGGGAAAGAGGTGTTATATAAATATATGAGTCACTGAAGATGTAATTACCAGCAACAGGGACTTCCTATTCATAAACAAAACAAAGCATACTTTCAAAATTCAGTGCATGAGGTTAATAAGAGCAATATAGTTTCATTACTATTTATTTAATTTTGCTTTTCTTTCTACCAACTCATCCTCAACATTTTGGAGAGACAGGATGGCACGCCGGGTTATGCCACTCCTCCCAATATCATGGTTGACTTGTCCATTGCTAATGCCACACTTCATTGAGGAACAGTAGGTCGTCTTTTGCCAAGCTCTGTCTGATGGAAGCAGAGAATGGGGATTCAAAATTCTCTGATCTTTGTTTCTGACCCACGATTCTTCAATCTAAAATTAAGCACTAATTTATAGGAGCCTGAAAGAAAATATAATGTAAAATAAAGCTTCAGTTTTCTTTACTGAAACACCCAGACATGGCACCCAACACAATCTACCAATAAGGCTATTTATTATTAGGAGTTTGTCATTCTTTTATTTTGTAAGAGAAAAATCTTTGCTTCATTCATACAGAGTATTATTAGGTACTTTTCTATATTGGGGTTACAAAGATGAGCCAAACTTACTATTCTTGATCAATTCATGGGCAGTTAGGGGATATTTATTAAAAGGACACTTTAAAATGAGGTTTTCTCTTATATAAGGGTCATATAGACTGATATTATAGTATTATAGTATAGTTTTATAAGGAGAATACAGTATTACAAGGAGAAGGAGAAACTGTTTCTCTGGCCGCTCCCCCATAGTAAGTTGAATCCAGAAACCAGCTCTATATTCTATAGAGTAAATTTAAAATGAGTTCACTGTCTGGCTTCAGAACATATTAATTTTGTGGCCTTAGAAAAGTTACTTGATCTTTCTGAGCCATGATTTTCTAGTGTGAATAACATGAGTAATAAAATATATCTCCCTTGCAAACTTTTATGACAGAGATAACCCTAGCTTTACATACCTACAATGCAGTAGATTCTCAATTAAATGCTACCTATCATTAGCATGAGTGTTATTCTGTTAAATGTTAAAATATTATTTACTTTTTAGTTTTGCTAGGATATCCTTGGGCAAAACATCTTTCCTTTTTATTTATTCCAGAATCTACAACAAAGGAAAAGGGCTGCCATTGTGAAAAATATGTCAATAATTTTAATCATACTACTACCATAAAAGTTACATCTGTGGCATTTTTAAATTATACTCCAGATCATGACTCAAGAGTTTATGAAAGTTAGTGAACTATGTCAATCAATAGCCAAAGAAGAAACCTCACACCACGAGAAGACTAGAAAATAAAAAAGGGATTCATAGTCTATTTCTGCTTTCCTCAAACAAAAATTTCACATGTCTTATAGCTTGTAGGTCATGTCTCTACCAGAGAGCCAGAATAAAAGTAGCTGTGTATTGTGCAGAGGTCCCCAGTTCTGGCTGTGCACTTGACTCAACTAGAGAGTTTTTCTTTTAAAATACATACTTATAGATCCAACCTCAGAGTTTTAACATCAGAGTTTCTATAACTGGGCTCCAAAATCCTTATTTTTGAAAAGCTCCACCACTTAATTCTTGCAGCAGATAGGCTTTAAAATGACCCCTGAGTATTCCCTACTCATTGGGTTTATGCTTGTGTAATCTCCAGCCCTAGGGAATACATAGGAACTGTGACTCGCCATTAACCATCAGAATGCACCAAAGATGACGAGTTGTAGCCTTTGTGATTATCTTACATGAGAGTATACTTCTGCTTTAGCTACTAGTCTCTCATCCTTGCTGCGTTGATGAAGCCAGCTGTCATGCTGTGAAATGGCCTATGGAGAACTCCACAAGGCCTTTGACCAATAGCTAGTAATGTTGAGACCTTGAGTTCAACATCCTACAAGGAACTAAATCCTGCCAACAATTATGGGAGCTTGGAAGCAGGCCTGTCTCCTATCAAGCCTCCAGATGAGTAACCACCCTGGTCAACACCTTGATTATAGCCTTACAGAAGAGTCTGCTAATCTGTTTCCAGACTGTTGACCCACAAAAACTGGGACATAATTAATGTGTTGCTATAACTGTCTAAGCTGGTGATCCTATTGTTATGCAGCAGAAGGTAACCAACGCAATTCTGAAATGTGGTCTGGGTTGGGAGCCGGTGCTACCTAGAGCATAGTTAGGCAGAAGTAAGCTTGGTGTGTTATCCCACAGTTTTTAGGAGCTACTCATTATTCTGATGGTGACAATGATTATTTATGATGCTGATGGATTTGTATACGTTTCCTTGGGGATTGCATAACTGACTTATTTTACTTCTGGATTCAATGGCCAGACTACATGGAAAAGCCACAACAGAATTAAGACCTAAAATTTCAGTAGACTTGCCCTTTCCAGTGATCATGGGGCTATTCTTTTGGAATGTGGAATCTCTGAAAAGCCTATTAATAACATAAAACTAAATTTTTCTTTTGTGTCTAGGAACCCAGAAGTCCTATGAATTTGGCTAGTAATAAGATGAAATCATTGAGTAGTGGGAAGCCTCCAAAGCTCACTTACAGTTGGTTTTTCTTCCTAGAAAAAGTGTCTTAATATCATCAAAGAAAATTTAGTCATGTGGAAGTCAAAAACCATACTTGATTATTAATATTGTGAGTATCATATTTATATTGAGAAAACTCAGTAATACTCATCTGATTTTATCTAAATATTATCATCTTAATTAAAGTTAATACTAAGTATCACTTGGTTGATTCAGAGTTTTTAAAGTCTTCACATTTTCATTATTATTCCTATTTCGGAAATGAAGTGTCCATGATTCACAGGGGTTGTTAAAATAGTTTCTGTTAGACTAACAAATAGTTCAGAATTGAGATAAAGAGGTCATTCCATTGATTCTTATCCTGTACTTTCTCCCTCTAGAGGGTCTCTGCCTTTAATTGTTTATATCACATTAGGTCAGAACTTATTGCTTAGTATGTAATAAATTATAACATATACTTTATAACAAATGTATGGTGAAATTTTGCTTTAAATAGGTAGTTAGAATTTGTGTAGTCTGGAGATTAGGAATATTCATGAAGTTGTTATTAGACTATTATGTAGAAACTAAAAACTGTATTAATGTGTATGAATGTGAAGAGCCCATTTGTTTTGATCTCTGTGTTCAGCATTATTTACTAATGACAGTACATTTCCTTAAGCAGCTAGAAAGCAATACAAATTTTGCCATCAGTGGTCTTGGAGTTCTCTGACTCAATGTAGCTGAAAAATGAGGTCTAAGAAAGTTTCCAAAGCCCTGAATGATCTTGGAGTGTGGCTCTTTTATGATCAAGTGATCTTTCAGCTATAATGGGAAAAATAAATCACTGTTAAAGATAATCTTGTCACGTGGAAGCCAGAAAGGTGCAATATCTGTGATTCGACTTACCAGACTTACCAAAAAACCACCCTGCGGAATGGGATAAAGAGCAAATAATGCAGTTTGTTTTGTTGCTGCTGTGGTTTACGGTGATCGTGAGTAGGCTTAAGGAAACACATCATTTTAGAAATAATAAGAGGGCAATATAAACACACCTAATAGAAAAATGAGTGGACTTGATACAAAGGTTATTTTATAAGACCAGAACTAGAAGTTTTGAAATCCTTTTTCCGATCTTTTTTCTGTTTCATTCAATTGCTTATTTCATGATAAAACTGCCAGTTGTTAACATTCTTTCTTTCTTTCCATTTTTTTTTCAATTTTTGATACTATGAAAAGCACAGGATAGCTACTAAAGTTAATGCTTTGCTTTACTTTGTGGCATAAATCTATGTAAAAATATTTAGACATAGTTCACAAATGCAAAAATGCTTCTCTAATAGTTTATTTTCAATATAGCTTATTCTTAGCATGTTCAAAATAAGCAAATTCATCTCTTTAAGCCAATATTTAATGTGGACTATTATGCCAATAAGATCCCAGTGAAAAAAAATGCAAAGTTAACAGGAGAAAAAAACACTTTCATTTAAAACAACACACACAATCACACACACACACACA
>PVJD01011227.1:0-47769 GCA_004026545.1 Mormoops blainvillei | reverse complement strand
GAAGTCAGGCCTCTGTCTCTAGTGACAACCCAGGAAGCGAAACGATAACCCGGTGACACTCAGCCCCATACAACCCGAGCTTGGTTAATAACTGATTTCCCTAATAACCTGTCCTCACTTCCAACTTAGGACCAACAGGAGAAAGCCAAGCACGCACCCCGACCAGTCACGTGGGACGTGCCACTTCCCGCTAGCTGCCCGCCCCCACCCCGCTTACCCAGACCCCCGGCTCCCACCAGAGCACCTGGGCCTCAGTCCACCACGAAGCCCCCCAGCCCTGCCAGCCTTGAGTCTCTGCCCAGCCCAGGGACCGTGCCGACCCCCTGCTGCAGCGGCTCTGCGTGAACACGCCGTCCTCTCACGGCGTGGCCTTCATTTACTGCCACAGGCGAACGTGCCCGGAGGAGGCAGGGCGCTGCTTTAGCGGGGCAGCTCGGTCACCTGCCGCGACTGGATTTGGTTCCCAGTCAGGGGCCGTGCCCAGGTTGAGGGATTGACCCCTGGCTGGGGCATGTATGGGAAGCAACGAATCCATGTTTCTCTCTCTCTTTCCCTTCCTCTCTCTCTAAAATCAATAAACACGTCCTCAGATAAGGATTTAAAAAAAAAAAAAAGCCAGGGGGTGAACTGGCCACAAATTGCACCATTAACTCAACAAAGAGTAGAGCCGACAGGTCAAAACGGAATTTCGGGAAATATGGCTGCTCTGAATGTGGTGCTTAAACCTGTGTGTTGACTTGACGGGGTCCCTGGGTGCCCAGTATCTGATCACCTGTTATTCTGGGTGTCTCTGTCTTGGGAGAAAGCAGCACGCTTTCCCTCCCTAACGTGGGCGGGCCTCGTCCAATCGGGTGAGGGCCTGAACAGAGAAGGGAGGCTTGAGCACTTCCCAGGGAGGGGGCATTGCTCTCGCCCGATGGTCTTCAAGCTGGAACATCCTTTTTTTTTTTTTTAATACCTTTGGACACAAATGGAAGCATCTGCTTTTCTCAGGATTTGAACCTCCAGCCTTCACAGACACACACAGACACAGACGTGCGCTGTGGGCTGAGTCTCTGCGAAGGGCCCTGGCTGACATTCCTTGGCCAGCACCCTCAGGTGGGTGGGGGCCGTCGCGGGAAGACCTGGCGGAGACCGCGAGCCCTGAGCAGTCTCACTGAGAGTCGCTGTCCTGGAACGAGACTGCCAAGGCAGACTTGTCTCAAGGAGGTAAAGTCGCTTTAACGCGGAGCAGTCGTTGGCAGATGAAAAGAGACGACGACCACACAACAGACTGGAAACCGGTTGTCGTAAAACCCATCATCCATTAAAAGTGCTTAGCGACCTGAGGGGAGAGAAGAAAACTTCATCTAACATGATCGCAGACCGGCCTGCACTTAAGCACCGTCCCTGGGCACGACAAGTGGAACTCCCTCCTTCGGCTCAGGGAGGAGGCGAACACGCTCCCGCCCCCATCCTGGTCAGCCCGGTCCTGGGGCCCTGGCCGGTGTGACCCCGCGGGGGACCGGAGACCAACAGGAGTGGAGGACAAGGGCAAAGCTGTCGCAGGCCACAGGTGTCCCGACCCTGTGCCTAAAAGCGCACGAGAGGATCCAGGATGAATTTACGAGGATTGATAAGGGTCTCAGATCAATGCACCAAAGTCAGTTACATTTCTACACACTGGAAACGGACAGAAACAGAAAGAAACATCGCCTAAAGTAGCACTTAACAATGACGCCCCAAGCAACAAAGGTACGAGAATCTTATGGGGGTGGGGGGGAGAAATAGACATTTTTACACAGACATTTTTTAAAAAGACATAAATAAGCGGAAGAATACATTATATTCATGGATAGGAAATACTTAATACATAAAAATGGAAGTCGTTCCCACATAGATTTGGTATATAGATTTCATGCAAAACAAACATTCAAAACATTCAGAGTTGGGTTTTGCTTTGTTTTGTTTCTTGGTGGAATTTGACACCAAAATGTATCTGAAAGTACGGGGACTCAAGAAGCATGAACATTTATGAAAAACAACCACATAGTGGGCGCTCGGCCTATGAAACACCACACTTACCGTCATGCTGTAATGATTAATTGCGGGACACTGGCCTGGCTGAGGACGGGTAGGACAGCGGGACTGAATACAGCCGCTCCGAACAGAATGTCCACAGAGGGTCCTCGGCAGGTGCAGGAAGTGGCATTCAGAGGAAAGGACAAGCGTCTGCATAGCCAGCCCTGGCACAGCTGGACGTGCGTCTGGGGGCGTGGGCTTGGGGCCATGGCAGGCTCTGGTTTTCAAGCTGGCCGAAGCCCCGCGGTGTCCCACCCGCACGCTCCCTTTTCAGTGTTTGACCGCCCCTGCCCTTGGACCCGGGCAGACGCCGGTAAATGCCCGACCAGCAGCGTGTGCAGAAACGACTCTGGGAGGCTGGTCACAGAAGTCACAGACGGTCGCCTGGCCCCCCCGGCCCCCCCGCTCTGGCCCTCAGACACTCGCCCATGAGCCCAGCCACCGGGCTGAGGGATAGCCAGAACCAGCCCTTAGGAGAGAATGCGCAGGTGAAGGGCAGAGGGCACCTTCACTGACGGGGACACCCAATGCCAAGGGTGCAAGGGAACGCGCCTTCGGGGGCTCCAGCTCTCAGCCCTCACCAGGCCCTCAGACCCAGACACCGAAGGACGCAAGAGAAACAAAAACCAAATAAACCCTCCCCCGCTGGCTCTTCGCGAATTCCCGGCCCACGAAGCTAGTGAGCTTCCCATAGGCCAGGACATCGGGGATGGCGAGTTACAAAGGCCTGGGGTCTGGGCAGACCCCTGCCTCACTTCACAGGCAAAAGTCAGTTCTGGGCAGATCTGAAGTTAAAGCAAGAGTCAAACTGTAAAGTGTTCAGAAGATCATAAAGGAAATTATCTTCGGGACCTTGGAGTAGAAAATAATTGAAATAAGGCACCAGGAGGATCTAACCGCGAAGGGAGGCAATTGTAGCAGTTTACGCAGTCCGTCCCAAGATGTCACACAGGGAGTGAAAAGACAAGCCACCAAGTGGGAGACGACATTTGCCACACACATACCTTACAAAGGACTCATGTCTGCAACATGCTAAGAATTCCCACGAAGCATAATAACAAAAACTAGAGGCCTCAGGAGACAAAAATGGGCAAGAGGCTTAAGTGGCACTTCACGAAGGGAGGCGTCCGAGTGCCAACACGCTCATGGAAACGCCCCCCGACCCCCGGCGGTCAGAGATGCACCAACTCAACAGCCGCCAGGTGCCATCAGGGTGGCAAAAATAAAAAGGCGTGGCGAGGCCGAATGTCCCCAAGGGGGTGTCCCAACAGCGGTTCATGCACGGCTGAGAGAGTATGAATGGTCCACCGCGCCCCCCCCCCGTAAATAGATAGAAAACAATTTCTATCTATTTACTGATCTTTTCTGGTCAGGGTGAGGAAACGTGCCCTATGACCTGCTCTGTCACGGCCCTACACCCCGGAGAAACTGTGCCCCGGGCACTAGGAGGATGTTCCAGAACCTTCACAGCACACTCCTCATAACCACCTCAGAAGCCCTTGGGCGTGTAAGGGATGGATAAATTGCAGTACATTTGTTCCGCGGGAAAACTTAAGGAGCTGTAGTCACGTGCAACAGGGCAGAGGAACACGCGAACACGACCGAAGAGGCGAGCCCCCGGGAAGTGCATGCGCTGCCACCCCATGGGCGTGCAGGTCAACGGGCTCGCTGTACACGTCGGGGGACTGAACAGAAAAGCAAGGATAGTCACGAAGAAATTAGGGCCGCGGCCACCCTCGAGGGCGGGTGGAGAGGAGGAGGCTGAAACCCGGGAAGCGTCCGCGGCTGACGATGTTCTAGTTTTTGGTTACAGAGGAATTAGCTTTGTAATTATTTTTTTCAGTAACATTTGTTTTTAATTAGAATTACTCTTTTGTTTTTTTACAAAGCATGGCATGCTCATTCTAGAAAGTTAGGAAATGAAAATAAGTCGCTAGAAGCATGATCTTCCCAGCCCCTGGAAACTGCCACTGTTCATCGTTTGTTATATATTCTTGCAGATATTTTTGTAAACGTATGTAATACGCAGCGCATTGCCTGCCCAAGTGAGATCGCGCCGCACATAATGTTTTCACCCCTTGAAGTGTACGATTCGGGGGTTTGAGCGCCTTCCCAGAGTCACGCAGCCGGTGCTTCCACGGAGTTCCAGGACGCGCGGGTCGCTCTGGGACAAAGGCGCCCACGCAAGAGCAGGCGCGCCCCGCCCTCCCCGCAACCCCGCGCTGCCCAACCACGAACCCAGGTTCTGTCTCTGTGGGTTTTCCCGTTGTGGGTATTTCACGGCAATGGAATCACTACACGTGGCCCCTTGTACCTGGCTTGTTTCACTTCGTATAAAGCCTTAAAAGTTCACGCACGTCGTAGCGTGTAAAGCACTCCATCCTTTGTTATGTCTGAGTGAGTCCACTGCACAGAGAGAGCACATTTTGTTCACGTTTTTTTCAGCTGACGGCACGTCGCACCGTTTTCATCGTCTGGTTATTGCGACTGACGCTGCTATGAACATATCTGCACAAGTTTCTATGTGCACATGTGTTTGGTCTCTCTTGGGTAGGCGCCTGTGAAGAAAACCTGTCTGGGTCACACGGCAGCTATATGCTTAACGTTGTGTTTTCGGAGGTGCCCGCACCAGCGCACATTCCCAGTGGCAGCATGTGGGGGCCCCTCCCCCGCCCCGTCTGCACTCGCTGCCGTCCAGCTTTCCCGTAGCCGCCCGTAGGTGTGGTTCCTTGTTGTGGTTTTGTTGGCACTTCCCGAACGACTTACGACGTGGGACATCTTTGTACGTGCTTATAGACCGTTTGTATTTCTTCTGTGGAGACATGTCTCGTTAGTTGGATCCTTTGACCATTTTTGTAATTGGATTATTTATCTTTTCATTGTTGCGTTGTAAGATTCCTCATATATCCTAGCTACTGGTCTCTTACCGGGTAGGTGATTTACTAATATTTTTTCCCATTATGCGGGTTGCCTTTTTACTTTCTTCATAGTGCACTTTAAATTGCAACAGGCTGAAATTTTAATGAAGCCCCATTTGTTGCTTTTCTTTGGCTGTTCGTGGTTTTTGTGTCGCATCTAAGAAATTGTTGCCTAAACATCGGTCAGGGAGACTCACGCTTATATTTTCTTCTAAACGCTATGTCGTGTTAGCTCTCCCATTTAGGTTGATTCGTTTGTAGTTGATTTTTGTGTACGGCACGGGGTAGGGAGGCGACTTCATCCTTTGCGCGTGGCCGTCCGGTTGTCCCCACACCGTTTGTTGAAATAGCTGTCATTTCACTGTTGCAGAAAGTGTTGTGACGCTTCTCCCACATCGTCCTTTTGCGTTTCCCTACGCCCGCCTTCTTTCGTGTACGAGGCGGGTGTTTTCAGTGTGCCACTTTAATTGCCTTGTCGTGTCTTACTTATTTCCAGAGATATTTTATTACTGATTGTCCTGAGGATTAAAATTAACATCTTCATGGGTGGCGATCGGGCTCAGGGTAAATGTGACCTGAACTTGGATAGGTGCGGGTCTCTTTCAGTTTAATCTATGTGTCGTCAATTAAGCTTTGTATGCGTGTAGCCTAAGGGTTTTCGTCAAGTTTAGAAGTTTTGCCTGTTGTTTGTCAAACGTTCTTTCTTCACCATTGTCGCTCTTTTCTCCTTCAGGGACTGCGCTCCCCCCCCCCCATATAAACGTTGGTATGCGTGATAGTGTCTCATAAATCTCTCGGGCTCTGTTCATTTTTATCCAATTTTTTTTCTGTTTCTCAGACTGGAAAAGCTTCGTTGACCTATCTTTAAGCATGTTGATTTTTTTAGTTTATAGTCCAAATGCGTTGTGTTTCCCTTGCGAAGTTTTCATTTCAGTTGCTGTACTTTTGAACTACAGAATTTCTATATGGTTCTTTTAAAACAATTTCTACCTCTTTATTGGTCTTCTACATTCGGTGAGACAAAGTTCTCATAGTTTCCTTTAGTTCTGTAAACATATTTAAATTAGCGGGCTTAAGCTCTTCGTCTAGTAAGCCCAGCGTCTGGGCATCTCAGGGGCAATGTCTGTTGGCCGCTTTTATTCCCCCGGACGGGTCATCCTTGCGTCTTTGCCTGCGTCCTACGTCTTTGTCGGAAACTGAGCATTTCATAAATAACATAATATGGAGACTCTGGAAATCAGGTACCTCTTCCCCTCAGGTCCGCTGTGGTCACTGCTGGCTGTGTGTTCAGTGCCCTTCCTGAGCGAAGCCTGTGCTCTCTGTCACGTGGGACCACTCGAGCTCGTGCTCAGTCAGTTGGGATGGGGATCGTGTTAACTTCCCGGCACAGACGGGCCCCACACGCTTTGCGGTGCGTGGGAGGCCACCCTTCAGCTCTCAGGCAAGCGGGTCACCGCTCCCCGAAAGCGGCAAGAGCGCGGGCCTCGCCCGGTCCCTCCTGGGCACGCTCACCGCGCCGCACCCGCACCTCCTTTCAGGGTCCCAGGAGTATGACAGTTTCTCAGAGCCCCTTCTGGACCCCTCCTCCCCACCTTCTCCTTTTATGTTTCTGGTCATTCTGCTGTCTGCTCGAATTTTTATTACCACCCCAGCCTGCCGCAAGGACAATTGGCATCTTCCAGGGGGTGGAATGAATGGGCCGAGTGCTGACACTTCTCCAGCATGGGGGTTTCAGAGGGTTCCCCGCGCGGTCCTGCCTCCCGCAGAGGCTGCGAGGGCAGGTTGTCACCGAGTTGGCGGGACAGCTGACCTTCGAGGCTGCTTGGGTGCTGCGGACAGGGCGGCGGGAATGGGGCCGCTGAAGACGCCCGGAGCTCACCGTTGTCACTGAGACTCAGCCGTGCTCCTTGAAGAAGTAAACACCTCCTGGGTTATGGTGAGCCTTTGATTAACCTCCAGAGTTCTGGAAAAATCGCTTTTGACAGTTTGGCCAGTTTGCTCGCTGCCGACCTTGAGAGAGTACCCACCGGCCCCGCCCTGCGGGTCCTCCTCGCGTCCCGTGGCCCGTACCGCCGTCTGTACTTGCGAAAGAGCGACGAAAACAAGATCGGTGTTGCGTCCTCCTGTGCCCAGGCTAAATCATAAATAACACCCTTCCGTCCTCAGAGTTCAGAGGAGCCTGGGACGTCCCCGGGCACGCGGACCTGGGTCCCGCCATTAGATGCCCGTGCCCCCGTTGCAACACCGACCACAAAGGAAAAGGTTAGAATCCGCCTCCGAGCCTGCAGGAGGGGACGGGCAGGGACGTAGCTCCGCATTTCCTCAGAGGAATGGCATGCCCCCGTTCTCCGACATAATCACAAAAGCGGAGACATGGACAGCTTTTTGGGGTGTGTTTATCTCACAAAGCAAAGCACCAGCTCCTGGGTGCCCTGGTCGTAGCCCCGGAACAATCATCTGCGCACACGTACGCGGGCCAGAAGGGAAGAGAGAAAAATGAACACAATTTGTTAGGGTGGGGACAATTGTGGGTGTTTCTAAATTAGATTTTTTTTCATCTTATTGTTATGCTATGAGTGCAATAAACTGAAGTTCGAAATAAATAGGGCGACGTGTCTGGGAGAAGGAATGATTTCCCGGCGGCCTTCCCGGGCAGGGCAGGGCGGGGCTCAGAGGCATCGCGGGTGGGTGCCACAGGCGCCCAGGGCACGTCTGCCGTGATGTGGCCTGGGGACAGGTCCCCGCCTTGTCAGCCCCGAGGAGGGCCCCCGAGGGACCTGGGACGGGGATGGAATGCAGCTCTTTGCCAAGCTTCTTGGAGACAGGGGAGGAGGAGGAGGAGGAGGAGGAGGAGGAGAAAGGTCCTCTTCCTTCCCCTCTGAGTAGAAAAGATGTTTTTCCAGTAAATAACTGTAAAGTCTCAAATGAAATATAGGCCACATGAGTTATTTGGCCTTTTTGGGATCCAGGAATCTTTCAGTGTCTGGACAGGGTCACAGAGGCCCGTGACGGATGCCCGCGTCCCCCTGGGGGGCGCTCCCTTCCTGCCGGTAATGAAGTGACCCCCGTCCCACCCGGCTCCCCCGTCCCTCCTCCCAGTTTGAGGCCTTCAGCTTGGCTCAGTAGCCCCGTGGCTCTCACCCTGAATCTCTTTTCTGCTTTTTGTTTTTTTTAAATGTCTTTCTTTTCAGTATCTGGAAAAGGGAAGGAGGAATTAAGTGGAAAGCATGTTGGGAGTCACCTGACAGAGCAGCTCGCCCAAGCGAGCACAGCGCCCCTGGCACACCCGGTACGGGTTTCCTGGGGCACGCGACATTCGCCGCGAAACCCAACCGACCCCGGGTCACCCTTGCTGTGCACAACCCGAGGTTAGGAGGGCGCCACCAAGCATTCTGTGCCTGTGGTCCCACGGTCACCGCCGGGCCACGCGAAGTCAGGAGTGCTTGCTGCAGGACCTGCCGGAGCCTTCGCGTGCGAGCGTGCGGCAAGGCTGGGGGCGGGCTCACACAGGTGCACGCCCGCCATGACTCGCGTCTCTGGTGTCACAGAGCAGAAAATCTGTTTTATTTACTTATTTATTTCTTCTCAGATTTCATTTACTTATTTTTAGAGAGGAGAAGGGAGGGAGAAAGAGAGGGAGAGAAACATCCATGTGTGACCACCTCCCCACTGGGGACCCAGCCTGCACCCCAGGCCTGTGCCCTGACTGAGAATCAAACTGGCGACCCCCTGGTTCACAGGCCAGCGCTCAATCCACTGAGCCACACCAGTCAGGGCTCTTTTTTATTCTTAATTAAAGGACAAAAGCATGGATCTGAGGGACTTGGCAGCTGCTGGGGCCGAGTGGGCAGTGGTCTTCTTCTGTGGGTCAGATCGTGGACACCTGCAGAGCAGCCAGGGACCCTGCTGCTTCCGGGGCCGGGGAGAGCTCAGAGGAAGAGGCCGCAGGGCGCGCCCCACCCGGCCCTGAGCTGGGCGTGCCGCCGGGTGTGGATTTAGGTCCGTGGCACCCAGGAGACCGGAGAAAGGACCCGGTCCCAGTCAGCAGGCAGACCCTGGCGGGCCCAGAGGGGCCGCGGGACACATGTCTTTTGCCTCGATTCCTGGGCAGCCCAAGTGCCCGCCACTCCCCAGCTGACGCATAAGGACATCCCTCCAGGGACGGCAGCTCCCCAGACACCCACCCTGGGCAGCGCTGTGGAGGGTCCTGGAAGCTGCCAGGCTGGGTCACACACTCCTTTGCTGGACACCAAGAGTCAGGTGACAGGTGCCCGTAAGCCTCGTGACCTGGAGAGGGAGCACATTCCAGGGTCTCGGGCATCCCGGCCCGGCCCGTGGGGCCAGGGAGCAGCCGGCTGCGGGAACACACGGGCTGCCCCCAGGCCCCGCCCCAGGCGCAGGGCACCTGCCCACCTGCCTCTGGCTTCGGTGGCTGTGCGTCTGCCGTGACCGCCGCCCCACCCCTGCCAGGCGACCAGAGACACCGGCTGTGCTGGAGAGGCTGCCGGGGCTTGAGGTCACGGGGCCGGCGTCGAAGGCCGGCTCAGGGGGCCCCACAGGAGGGTGAGGCTGCCAAGGCCAAGGGGCCCCGAGGGGTGTGCGCGCGCCGCCCGCAAGTCCCTGAAACACGCCTGCGCAGTGAAGACCCAGAAGCGGACATGGAAGCGACCCGGGGCAGGGGCTGCGCTTGCCGGGCCCTGGGTGGGCCTTGCAGGACGGCGTGGGTGGCGTTGGGCAGCTGGTCGAAGCTAACATTTTTGAGTCAAGGTCGGGTGAAGTCACTCTGTCCTCCTGGACCTTCCTGGGTGACGTGGGCCCAGCCACACACGTGCCTCTGGCCCTGGTCGGGGCAGCTGTGCGGGAGGGGGGCGAGCTCAACACGTGTGAGGGGCAACGGCACTCGGTGCCCAGGAATTGCCGCCCCCTTGCTCCGGGGGGAGCCCTGAGGCAGGCGAGGGCTCGGAGGGGCACCCACGCCCCGGGGGCTGAGCAAGATGGTGGCAAGAGCCGGGTGCTTTGGGGACAAACGGAAAGACAGCTTTTGCTGCAGGACGAGCAAGCCTGCCGACCCCTCCCCCAAACCCGGGCCCAGCCCCGGTCACAGAAGAGCACCACAGCCTCCGTCCAGGCCCCGGGGAGCAGGGAAGCCCGGGCCAGCCTTGTGGACACAGAAGTGGCCCAATGGGCAAGGCTGTGGGCCGGGGGCAAGGCCTGCTGCTGTTGCTGATGGCAGCCACCAGGTGGCACAGGGGAGTCCAGCACGGGCAGCTGTGGCCCAGGGTGCTGCTTGCTGGCCAGGAGGACGTGGGAACCCTGGGCTCGGCCACACCTCCGCCTTGGGCTTCCTCAGGCAGGTGACCTGCAGGGAGGAGGGGTGACAGGCACAAGTAACAACGTGCAACGGGCATACAGATGGGGGCAGGGGTGGGGCTGCCCCCTCATGGCCGGGGCAGTTGTGCCCAGTGTTGAAAGGTGGCTGAGAGCTGGCCGGCGGGGAAGGGCAGCACGGATTCCAGCCCCGAGCACCTGCCCGGCTCTCAGAGCAGGAGCCCAGCCGAGCCCCATCTGCGGGCCAGGGCCCGCCTGAGGCCCAGGACCCACCCGCCTGCCGGCCCTTCCCGGGCGCCTGGATCAGGTCTCACCCCCCGGCGGAGACCCACATGGACCCTGGCCGTCCCTGCTGCGGGCCCACGGTGGGACCCCTCCACCCCCTCCCTCGCTCGGACTCAGGCAAGGCCTGCAGGGAGAGGGTGGATCCCTCTGCAGTGCGCTGCAGGGCGGAGCCTGGGGGTCCCAGGTCAGGGTCAGCAGGGAGGGCTGCCGTCGGCCCTGAGATTCAGGGTTCGTCCGTGTGCAGGTGGGAGGTCGCCGTGAGCTGGGGGTCAGCATGCAGGTGAGGGATCGGCACAGAGGTGGGGTAGCATCACCCTGCCGGTCTGCATACAAGTTGGCGGTGGCAAACGGCCCCGGTGACCGACCGTGACTTGACTGTGTTAACACTGATAATGCCGCACAACCCGGTAGCCAGTGGACGGTGTGCTGGACCCCACCCCCTCCGGGGCCTCCTGACATCCTCCCAATTGATGCTGTGGTGACCCAGGAGGAAGGTGCCGTTGTCCCCATGTCACAGGTGAGCAAACAGGGAGGCCCACACCTGTCCAAGACATGGGTGCAGGTGAAGGACCAGCAGGTGAGCCTGAGGAGGGTGGCCAAGCCTGCCCTGTGAGTCCCTAAGAACCCCTCCGTGGAGCCCCAGGGCACTTGCCCCAGAGGGACCGGGACATAGGTGGGCTCAGGAGCGCTTGTCCCTGACCGCCATCCCTCTCCTGGTGACATGTCACGTGGGAGGTCTCAGCCTCCAAGGAGCCTAGGGTGGGACCCTGCCACGGGGCATCCGTTTCTCCGCCGGGCCAAGCTTGGACGCACAGGGAGGGCTCACAGGCGCCTGTTCTGCCTTGACATTGACTTTCGGTCTTTCTTCGCTCTGTATGCCTTCCCCCAGGTACAGACCAGAGCACGGCGGCTGCTCAGTGAAAATGCAGCTCTTTTTGCACGGAAGCTAATGGTGGGGTTGTTAGCAGGGCAGGACAAGGCCACGCAAAATAGGAGAGCCTGCTTTCCTCGGGTGGCACAGACCCTGTGCGTCCCCTCCGCACCCTCCCACCCACCCAGGATGACACCCATCAGCTGCGCCCCCGCCCCCCGGTAGGGTGACGGAACTGCTTCTCCTCCGGAGCCTGTGCCTGCCTGACCCATCACTCTTCGGCCGGAGCCCTGCCAGGCCACCGTGGTCCTGCGGCTCCCGGCCCCAGCCCCTCCTGCCGCCAGCCCACCCGCCCTGGCCTTGGCCACCTGTCCCACTCCTGCCCCACCCACCTCCTGCAGGGCCCCAGCGAGGCAAAGCCAATCTGCCGGGTCTCCCTCTGTGCAGCCTGGGGTGCCTGATTAATTCTGGGCGCTGGCACGACTGGGATGCTAAGCCACAAGTAAATGCTGGTGCGTCCTGCGGGGCTGTGGAAGGCAGAGGCGGGAGGCAGAGGCGCAGCGTGGAGAACCCCAGGAGGTAAAGGAGGGCGGAGGGGGAGGGGCGGACGTGGCTGGGACCCTCCTTCCAGGCTGTCCAGGCCCCGTGCTGTGCTCGGGCCCCGTAGGTCCTGCAGAGCCCTGTCCCGATCATTCGTAACCCATCAAAGAAACGTGGCCCCCGTAGGTGCCGATCCTACCAGCCAGCTTCCGTCCCCTCTGAAAACGCCCCGGCACTCCTCTGTCCCCAGCAGGGGTCAGTGCGGCCACAGCGCCATGCTGGCCAGGAGTGTGCCAGGCCACTCGCGTAGGACACCGTGCAGGGTGGGCTTCCCCGCCTCCCCCTTGAAGGTCACCAAGTCACTTACAAGATTTCCGGGAGGCACCTGGACTGTTGTGCAAAATACTTGGGCACGAGGTGCAGGTGGCCCAACACGGCAAGAAGACATGTACCTTGTCCTGGCCTGCCTGCCCTTGGCCAGGTGAGAGGCCTTCTGGGCAGGACACTAAGGGACAGGTCTGGGAGGCAAGGGGGAAGCTGGGCCCCTGCGGAGGACAGGGACCACCTCTGCCCTGGGGAACCCCAGCCCCTGAGCTCCCCGCTGTGACCTGTCACAGCTCCATCCTCCCCTCATTAAGGCTGGGTCAGCCGAGGTGACGGGTCAGGCCCCCACTTGATGATGCCTCTTGTCAACAAACCCTCACCGCCCCCGCTCCTCTCCTGCAAGGCCTTGTCACATAAATTTTCATTTAGTGCCACTGCGTTTTCATCCAGGGGGCTATTGGGGCTGTTTTGAAACGGAATTAGGAGGTCAGATGTCCCACTGTGGTGGCGGCACGGAGGACGGCTCAACTGGAGGCTGGACTTTGGGCAGACGGAGGCAGTCCCTGACCACGGGGTCCCCACGCCCGGGCCCAGCGCCTCAGGCGGACGCGCCCCACAGGGACGCAGCTGTGGCCGCGTTAGGCCGGCGGGGCTGGGCGGGCTCCTTGCCGTCCTGTGCATGTGCGTGCGCGAGCACGTGGGAGCCCGTCATGAGAGCTGAACTCACCCTTCTCTCCTGGGCCGCAGGTGAGAGCCTGAGCCGCACACCGGCACGCACGTGCCTGGTCCCCAGTGCCCCCCAACCCGTGCCTGCCTCGTCCCACAACCACGCTGTGAACGAAGCGGGGCAGGAGTAGCGACCCCTTCACAGGTGGGCAGCCCAAGGCCTCGTGGAGCTGGGGGGCTTCCCTGAGGTCCCGTGATGGGGGGGAGCTGCTCCCGGTCTCCCTGGGGTCCTGCTCACCTGATGTCGTGATGCTATGCACGGAACCGAGACCTTATAACGGTAGTTTCTCCAGCGCCACAGCTCAGCTGGACGGTGGCCTTTGCCCGGGGGCCAGAACAGGGTCCGCCAAGCGTCCAGGCCCGGCTCTCCCACGACCTCCTGTGACCCCTGACGCTCCGCAGCACGTTTCTGTTCGCCTTGGAGCTGGGGTCGGGACCGCACCTTCCATGTGCACTGGGACTGGCCACCCAGGAGGGGAGAGCCGCGGGGCTTCTCAGCCCCGGTCACCACCCCATGTTCCCTGCCGACCAGGCTACCACACGCCACGCCTCTTCTGCATAAGAGATTAAGTTCACCAAATACGCGTGGAGACGACCCGACCCCAAAGGCCCTGCCGTGGGAAAAGAGAACAGAGGTGGGCCTCCCGGAGGAGGTGTCACCAGAGCTGGCGTGAGCGTGGCAGGCAGTGATGGCAGGGGTGTGGGTGGCGGGCCAGGCTGAGCGCCACGAGTGACGCGGGGCCGTGAGAGTCCGTGTTCCTGTTGGCAGAGCCCCACGTGTCGGGAGAAGGCAGGTCAGCGGGCCCAGAGGGACACGCCCCGGGCTCTGCGCGTGCACTCGGCTTGTCTGAGAGTCGATGACCGTCAGGTCGTCTGGCTGAGACGGGTGGGACCAGCTTGTCATTCCCGTTGTCCTGCAGGGACAGGAGACACAGAAGTGAACGTCAGAGAAGCAGACGCCTTCCCAGGGGAGTCACAGCTTGGCGTGCCAGCCACGGACATGTCGACACATCGGTGACACGGATGTTGATGCAGGAAGACAGTGCCCCCTGGGGAGGGGGTTCAGAGAGTGGAAGGTGAGGTCCTGGGCCTGCTGGTGGGAGCAGGGGCAGTGGGGGCGCGGCGGCAAAGCCAGGGAGCCAGGGGCCACGGACCAGGGACAGTCAACAAGAGAACTCCAGCACGGAGAAGAGCCATCCCCCTGACCTGGGCCCACGACGGGCCTGGAACAGCATGGCAGAGCGGCAGGGGCCGCGTCCGAGGAACCAGTTTCTCCAGATTTAGGTGGAGACAAGGTGTTTGAGCAGGGACCGTAGTCACCACCTCACAGGGCAGCACGGCACGCTGTTTCCTCTCGGGGCCGCTCTCCAGCCCTGTGCCTGGAGTAGCCGCAGCTCTGGGAGCAGCCGGGACGGCCGCCGGAACACGTGATTACACAAGGAGCCAGCGGCCACACCGCCCCATCACTGAGGCCCCGGCCAGTCCCAGGAATCCAGACCCGGGCGGTACCGGGGAGAGGCAGCCCTCACCCACGGGAGCCCCAGGAGACCCTCGGGGCCGAAAACGAGCGGGTTGCTGGTGGCCAGCTGGGGCTGGGCCCTCCAGGAGCGGCCCCCACGGCAGGGGCCTCGGGGCCACGGCCTGGCTGGCCACTTACGGTGCTGGGCTCTGCAGGCCTCGCTTCGCATTGGGGTTCCTTCGGTCCCCTGCCCGGGCCCCCGAGAGGAGAGGCAGGCACCTTCAGGGCTCTGGCACAGAGCCTGGCTCAGAGGGGCCACGGCGGGGACTCTAAGGCGCTCCCCAAGCTGGGCTTCGCCCCCAGCCCCCGCCCGCTCCCCCGCCTCCTCCTTCCCAGGAATTTCTTGGCTTGGATGGCAGATGCCGTGGAAGAAAAACGCTTTCCCAAACACTCCGGGACAGCCCTGCGAGTTAAGTCACCTTGCTGGGGGGCGGGGGGTGGGGGGCTGAGCCAGCTCTCGCACCGAAGTAAGTAATGGATGGAGAGAGGGGCCCGAGAGCCAGACCCCCAACCGCAGCAGCACCAACAACTCACACCACGCTGTTTCGGCCGTAAAGAGCCCTCGGGGCCCTTCCACGGGCAGGTCAGTTGGCACGGCCGCGCTCGCAGCCCGCCCGGTGCTCACTGAGAAAACATCACGCGCCTCCCATCTGCTCTTCCACTTAGTGCTTGACCCCGCTCCACGCGGAGATGGGCGTGTGGGAGCGGGAGGCTCGCTGTCACCCGGTCAGGACGCCTGCCTGAGCCGGTGCTTTTCGGAGTCCCGCATGGGCCGGCTTCCTCTCCTCTGTTGGGGTGGGAGGGGCGACAGCCCTTGGGGAGTCCCCTAGACGCCCCCGCCCCTGCCCCCGCCCCCACCCCCGGCGGCCTGGACTCTAGGCAGCCCTTTCCCGCTCTCTGGCCCCTTCTACGAAGGCTGCTCTCCCCTCCCTCCCTCCACCCTTCAACGCAGTCATTCACCCATAGTGACGGTGCACCTACTGTGAACTAGCCTTTGTTCCAGGTGCTTGGGACCCGTCGGTGAAGAACTAAAACGGACCAAGAAGCTTGGCCCGGGGTTTACCTCCCGGTGGGCCCGGGGGCGGCCAGCCGCACGGAGCATCAGTGTGCTGTCGGGGTCGTTCCACTGGTGAGACCCGGGACTGAGGAAAGTGCAGCAGGGCGGGGGGCACGGGGATGGCCGGTGGGCCGTGCTTTGAACAGGGTGGGCTGGGGGTGACGCAAGAACAGAGACCTGGCAGGGCGGAGGGATGCTGTCCATGCGTGGACGTGTGTGGACGCTGGGGTGAGAGCTCCCCGGGGCCCACCCTGGCCCCACCTGGCAGAGCGAGGGGTCAGTATGGCAGGGAAGGGCTAGAAGTGGGGGGCCGGCAAGACCACGGAAGGCCCGTGTGTGGGCCTCCGGAGCTGCCGTACAGACGACCACACACTGGGTGGCTTAAAACCACGGATATTTATTTGCTCACAGTTCTGGAGGCCAGAGGGTCGAAATGAAAGCGTCGGCAAGGTCGCGACCCCTGCCGAGGCCCCCGGGTGAGGGCCTCCCTCACCGCCCTCCCGGGCAGCGTCTCCGTCTCTGCCTCGTCCCCGTGCGCCTCCTCTCTGGGCCTCTCCTCGGTGTCTTCTCTCCTTATAAAAACACTTGTCATTGGATTTGAGGCCCATCCAGGGAACCCAGCATGATCTCGTCTCAAGATTCCTCACTTCATCACGTCTACAGAGACCCTGTCCCCAACAGGGTCCTGTTCCCGCGTGCCAGGGTTGAGGCGTGGACCCCACAGCCCCCGGGGCTGGCTCTCTGAGTGGACGGACTGGAAAGCAGTGTACCCAGGTGGTAAGGACCACGGGCAACCAAGCGGGGGTCTGGGTCCCCACAAGGAGAGGGCCTGAGGGCTCCAGTCCAAACAGGGACACAGCGCTGGGGTCCCCCCTAACTGAGCTGGGCCCTGGGTGGTCCTGTGGGCAGAACCCTGCCCAGGGCTCTCCCTACCGGCTCAGGCACTGTCAGGACACAGGGCAACCTATGCCACCACCCCTGCTCTCAGGTGGCCCCGGTGGGCTATGGGCAGTCAGGTCATCTGTCCACACCCTCTGCAGACGTCACAGGCAGCTCCATATGTGGGCGCTGCTCTTCCACAAACACGGGACAGCCCCTGCCCTGGGACAGGATGGAGAGGGCTGGGGACAAAGGAGAGCGTGCCGAAGGCCAGGCGGGGAGCTCAGCATGGCCCCCCGGGGGCCTGGGGTGGAGGATAACCCTGCAGAGACCCTCGTGTTGGGGTACAGGTAGAGGGGGGCATGGGGAGTGGGACCCTCCGGGCAGGGGGCCAGGGCATGGAGGTGACAGGGCGGAGGGGGATGTGTGACCGGGGGTTGGGCAGGGCTGATCTCTGCAGGGCCGGGGCCTCAGTGGGTCTCAGTGAGTGGGTAATGCGGACAAACAGACGCGTCGCCAGAAGAGAGAGAGCAGAACGCAGCCGGGGGAGGGCGCCCGCAGCCCCGCCAGGGCCTTAGAGTCATGACACAGGCGGCAGGGCTGGTGGCCAAAGCCCGTCCTGCCACCACGCGACTTAGCCTCCAAGCCGCCCCGGGGGTGGGGACCGTGGGGTCGAAGGACTATTTCTCATTTTCTTTCACGGGCACCTGGGTGTCCCACTCACAGCGGGGACGTTGGGAAGCCAGGAAGGGCTGCTCGCTGTTCCGGTCAGGAGGCGGCCGGCGCGGCCCCCGGGCTGGGGGAGCGGCTGTGGTCACAGCCTCACGGCAGGGGAAGGAGGCGGGCACAGGCAGAGGGGGAGGTCGGCAGATGGCAAGGTGGCTCCGAGGAGCACTTGGGACTGTCTCCTCGGAAGCTGGGACCGAGGGGACAGCCCTGGACGCGGGCCCCCTCTGCCCGGCCTCTGCGGAGTGCGGACAGATTGTGTCCTTTCCATGTGACCCAAGAGTCAGCGAAATGACCGGGACAAGGAACTGGCCCCTCCTCCTGCATGGAGTGTGGCCTGTAAACTCGCGTGCTGATTCAGGGCCAGCAGAGCGCGCAGAGGTCACGCGCTGGACCTCCGCCTGCGTCCGAGTCCCCACTGTCCACCTCCCGCGGGAACACCCGGGGCCACTCGGGGCTCTGAGGCCAGTTTCTGTGTCTGTAAAGTGGGGCTGAAGGAGGCCAGCCCCTCGGGGCAGTGTTGCAGGTTAAATGAGGCCACGTGTGCAAAAGCCGAGCGTGCGGCTGGCGGGCTGCTGACGAGGACACGGTTGCTGTCGCCACGCAGGGGCCGGGCACTGTGGGGAGGGTCAGTGCACAGAAACGACCAGAACGTCCAGCGGGAGTTCTCGGGCTGAGTGGGTGGATGGACAGTCGCTCTGGGCGTTCGGAGGGGGAGACAGCGGACCCTTTCCTGAGATCGAGGGAGCGGTCGGTGGCGGGTGATGTACCGGCTTAGGAAGAGGACGCCACGCATGGTCCCTGAGGCTGTAGAAAGGGGCCGGAAGCGGCCCCGGCCCCGCGCACTCGCCCACGGGGGTCACGGCGCTGTGTGAAGGAACATCCGTGGACGTAAACACTTTGTGTATGAATCAAGGAAGAGCTAAGGTAAAGAAAAACTGGACCTTGCACGAGACAGAAACCAGCCACATATCGGAAAGCCGGGAGAAGAGAAAGAAAAGAATTTACGAATTCCAAGTGGGAAGAAAAGTAGAATGGATTGAAAAAATTCAAGAGATGGTTTTTTAAACTACAGTTAACAAAGCTGACAAGTTACTGACTGGTCTCACCTTTTAAAAGAGGAGACGGACAAGAGAAGCAGAAGGAGGAACGGAGGCTACAGCGCGTAGGGTGCAGCGGTGGAAAACTACGTGCGAAAGCCTTTAGCACTTCACGCAACGGGCGGTTTCCAAGGACTATGCCCATACGGCTTTGGTTCCAGCAGCAGTAAAAATCTCAATGAACCGAAAACGTCAGGAACTGGAAAAAACTGGGAACCGTCACCCCCCACAGAGGTCCCAAGTTTAGATGGTTTGAGGGAGAATTATTTCAATTATTTCAAACATCAGTGGGACACGAAATGCTCCTGTTATACACCATGATCTTGAATAGAGAACATTAAACATTTTCCAATATTCTTTAGAAGTTTTTATAACCTTAATTCTAAAGATCAATAAGAACAGTTGAAAAAAGAAGAGGCTGTCGCCTGGGAAGGGAAGCCCAAGAATATGAAATAAAGGGCGTGCAAGCCACGCCCTTAGCGTGTTAAACAAACGCCCCGCCCTCGGCAGGGAGAACCCACTACAGGGACACGGCGTGGTTTTATATTAGAGCATCTGCCTGGTTCACTTCATTTAGTCAAAGAAGAAAACGAACAATAAAGAATCTGTTCACAATGTAGAGGAAAAATCAAGAAGAAAAATAAGAAGAAACGGGCAGAAACTCTGTGACCACAACCACAGTCCTTCACTGGGAGCTACAGGGGCGCACGTGGTCCCGCTCAAAACGGAAGACTCTGCTGAACACGTGACAATCTCCCCCCAAGCGAACTGTGGCGTTTCCAGCGTGAGAGCAGGTTCCCGTAGGCTTGGGGAGGAAGAGGAGGCATTTGCTAACAGCTCTGCGAAGGGCTCCCTTCACATCAGCACTGACGGGCTTGATTTGCGGAAGTAAGGACGCCAGGTCTCCTAGGGCCTCGTGGCCATGCTGGCGGTGGCAGTCCTGGGGACTGTCCTCTAGTCCCCGCCCTGGGGACCAAGCCCGCCCTTCACCTGCGCTGCCCCTCGGGCCCCATCAGCCCAAAGCGCCACCTCCTGTATCTTCTCTCCCCGACAGCCTCTGCTGACCGTTGTCTTACTCCTCATGACAGCTGGTGCGGTGGCAGGTGGGGGACTTTAGGGACAAGAAGGCACAGTGGGAAGCTGAGGCGTGCGGGGACAGTGGCCTTAGGAGGCTGGCACCTGGGAGGCGGGTAGAGAATGGGGGAGAGGAGAAGGCCTGTGGCGGGGGTGGGGGTAGCCACCCCCGGGAAGCTGAGGACGCCTCTGGGCCCAGGACGCTGTCTGCACGGGTTCGAGGCCAGGTTCACGGACCAGACCCTGTGTGACTCGGGGTGAAAGGCTGGCTCCCTGGGCCTTTCCTTCTGCCACCACCAGGCAAGCTTTGGATCCACGGTCCTTAAACTTTTCCCCTACAGAATTTGGGAGAACTACGTACTTCTCAGACATTTGAAGTTTACACGTACAGATTTCAATCACGTGTAAAAAGCTACAGAGTCTTTAATTTCCAGGATGCAGTCAAACCTCGGTTCTCGAATATCTCCCGTCTCGAATAAATCAGTTCTCGACTAAGTTGTTCACGGAAGAAACGTCTCGGCTGTTGAACAAAACTTCGGTCTGACCGTGACGATCCTTTCAAGCTGGTGCCTATCTGACCCGTCACCCGTATCGTTCAGTTTTCAAACAAATCGCTTCTCGAGCGCCTCCCGAAGGACTAAGCAGGCCGAGGCTGCACTGTATTATAAGAAGAGGTTGGGCCCTGGCTGGTGCGGCTCAGTGGATTGAGCACCAGCCTGTGACCAAGGCTCGCGGGTTCAATTCCCACTCTGGGCACCTGCCTGGGTTGCGGGCCGGGTCCCCAGTCGGGGGCACTAGAGAGGCTACCACACTTTGAGGTTTCTCTCCCTTTCTTTCTCCCTCTCTTCTCCTCTCTAAAACTAAATAAATAAATAAAATTTTTAAAGGAATAGATTTAAAAGCAACCCTGTCCCCTCGCTCTGTCAAATGGGTCCGTTAGAATATAAACACCACCGTGGGCGCGGCCTGCCGACCTCGACTCGGGGGCCCGCGGCGGGCTCTGTCTGCTGGGCGCACTGCGCGCTCCCCTGACTTCCGCCCATGCCCAGGTCTGCCTGTTCCTCCCCAAGGCTCCTCTAACACGGCACATTTTCGAACATGAAAGACCCTCAGAGATCCCCCTGGCATTATTCTGTTTCCTGCTGTGCCAATCAAAAACAATGGTACTTACCTACAACGAAATTTAAAAATGCATTTCCAATGACTATGAAGCTCTAAGTATTAAAACTTTTTCTTCTGGATTAAAATAACGTTGCAGCTAATGCTAGTTTCTAATGATTAAAATTATATAAATGTTATAAATATAGATATTTATTAAGCATAAAAACCAAGGCTTTATTACAGATTCTGCTCATTTTGATCTCTGCATTTGATAAAGGAAGAATACACGTTAGCCAAAAATTATTTGGTCTAACAGTTGGAATAGTCTTTTATCTTTTTTTTAACTTGAGATAGAAAATTTTAACTATTTTCTAAAATGGATAAGATGAAGATTAACTGAAGTCGGAATAAATATTTCATCACATGCTGTGAAAAATATGTTTTAACTATCTAATTAAGGTATAAATACCCCATCTAAAAAATTCCTGTGCAATGTTTATCCAGGGGTGTCCCTGGTGCCACAATGGTCAGCTTTTGCTAGGTGACCCTGGCCACCAAGGCACTCGGGACACCTGGCCTCTCCCATGCCACATGGCCGGGTCCCTGCTCCACACGCCTCGCAGTCCAGGGCCCAGGCTGAAGGAGTCCCTTCCTGGGACACCAGTCCTCTGGGCGGAGGACACGGGACAGAAGGGCTGGCAGGCGCTTGCTGGGTCTCTGCGCTCACACCCCATTGGCCATAGCAAGTCATGAGGTCCGCCTCATGCCAGTGAGGAACGGTCCCGTGACTGGCCGCCGGGCACCATGCGTCCCAGAAACGGTTTGAAGCTGCCGCTTTCCCGCACCAGCTCACGGCACACTCTGGATGTTCTTGCTTGAAGGGGGCGATTTTCCACGCCCGCTCCTCCCAGCGAGCTCTCTCTGCCCCGCCGGACCCTCCCGCCGCAGCGTGCAGGAGTCGCTGCTGGCCGAGGGATGCGAGGGGCAGGTCGTCGTTGCCGCTGCCACACGCTCGGCGACCGGGCACATTTCCATCCTCAATCGCCCATCACAGAAGTGCATGCCCGGCTGGGAAATGCTTGGTGCCCGAGGGGCCCGGGGCTCCTTGGTTAATGATTAAAGCAGGCCCCCCGTGGAGGGGCCCAGACGCTTTCCCGCCGGGGTGGGTGGGCATGCTGCTTTGGTTTGTGACGGAGGGAAACAGCTCCCAGGAGCTCAGACAGGTTCCGCACCAGTCCCTTCGGTGTGGGGGCCGCAGCCTCGGGCGGCTCTGGCCTGAGTGAAGGGCAGGGTCTGAGCTCCGGGTTGGGCTGGGCTCCTGGAAGACCCACCAAGCCTTCAGACTGCCACGCTTCTCCAGGGCGGCCTCCTGTCCCGGTCCGCGCCAGCTCCGCCCACGACCACCCAGCCCCTGAGCCCGGGCCCTGGATGGGGCACGTCTGTCCCGGAGAAGTCTCCCTGGCTGGTGTCTGCCCCCGGGAGACGGGAGCCCTTCCCCGAGTTCAGCTTCAAGGCCGGGCCGTGGTCCCACGTCACGCAGACCACTCTGACCAGGCCTGGGGCCGGGGAGCGGGGGAGAAGGGCCTCAGAGCAGAGGCGAGCAGGTCCCCGGCGTGTGACAGAACGGACAAAAGTCACAGCCCAACAGAGGCAGGGACAAGTGTTTGGCGAAGCCCAGAATCTGTTGATGACATTTAAATAAAACTCGCAGAGAACTAGGAATAGCAGTGAACTTTTCAACTCAGTAAATCACATCTACTAAAAATTCTGTGGCCAGCACGACTCAGGGAAAGAAAGTGACCTGCTCCCTCTCTGTGACCAGGAACAGGGCAGGGGTGCCTGTCTCCTGCTTCTGTGCAACGCCGGGCAACGGGGTGACCAGGAGCAGTGACGCTCACGCGGCCGAGCAAAGGAGAAGGGCCCTCAGGAGCACGAAAGCCCTGGAAGGTGCTCGAAGAGCCGCCCGGCTACCGCGGCAGTCGGTCGGCGCGGCAGAGCCGCGGTCCAGCGTCCAGAGGCTGCTCGTAGTTACAAGCACAAACAGAATCACAGAGAAGTAGAAATTTTAACCAATATTATTTACAATGGCATAAAAATATGAACTACTTTGAAATAAGCTTAACAAAAGTGTGCAAGACTAGTGTACCAAAAAGCACAAAATACACAGAAATTAAAGAAGATTTATCTTAACGGAATATTATACCATGTCCATTAATCAGAAGATTCAATACTGTTCCGATGTCAAGTCTCCCCAGACTGGCTCTGATTTATTTAATAAATCTCAGTGAACATTCTGTCAGTTTTTAGGGGGCAGGAGAGGCTGGTTACAAAGGATGTACAACAGCCAACAAGTTTTAGAAAAAGTAAAAGGAACAAAGTTGGAGGGTTTATACCACCTGATCTGAACAGCGGCCGGGGTGGGGACGCCGGCATAAGGACTGCCACATAGTTATGCAGGATGGATCAGGGAATCCAGAAGCCGCCCCGAGCAGATGCGGCCCCTCGATTTCTAACGGGGAGCCCAAGGTAGTTCACCGGCAGGAAGGGCAGCCTCTCGGCAGTGGTGCTGGAGCGGCTGGATAGCGTGTGCGGGCGTGAGGCCCCCTTACCTCACGCCACATACAGTGCCCAGCGCCTTCTCGAGAATCTCCAGCCCCTTTTTCATGGGAAGCAGGGGAGGCCCTCCAGCAGGTTAACCCTGGGCTTCAGCCACATCTCAGGGAAAAACAAAAAAAGAACTGAGGGCCTGAAAGGTTAATGAACTTGTCCGAAGTGGGGAGCTACCCCGTGGAGGGGCCCATTCCGTCTCTGGCTCCGGCCTCCAAGGTCAGCAGGCCTGCCAGTGGGTCAGCTCGCTTCCTGGGACCCCTGCTGGTCCAAGCTGACTCCAGGGGGAATTAATCAGCACCCGCCGAACCCCTGTCTCAGGGAAGAGAGGGGGGCGAGGGCCAGAGCGCCCAAGGGGGGCGTCTCCTCTGTGACCCGGGCAGGCGCGCTCAGGGCCAAGGGGCGGCAGGACCCTGTACGGGCAGATTCTTAAAGTTTGGCCTCAAGCACTGGCCCTGGGGACAGCTGGTGTCTGTCATGGCCTGGGGCCACTTCATCCTGCCCCTCTGAAAGTAGCACTCCCAGACAGTGCTCCCCAACAACGGAACCCTGGGGGAGCCCGGCCGCAGCCTGGACAGGGCCCTCGGGGGCCTCCCGGGGCAGATGATGTTCTGGAGAGAGCTCAGAGCCTTCCCCTGGGGGTGCTTTAAAGCTGATTCTGAATTTGGGTTTTATTTAAGGAAGGGGCTTTTTTATTGTGTTCTTTGAACATCACAGTCAGCTGGAACAAAAGCAACCGAGCTGGTACGAAGCAGGAATGTCTTTTACGACAGGAAAAGCCTTCAGGATTCAGCTGCGGGGCTGACCTGAGGGGAAAGACAAACAGAGCGAGTCCTGCGGCGCGAAGGGGGCCGGGGAGGGGGTGCCGGTCCCACCTTCCCACGCTCCGCATCCTGCAGACGGGGTCTCCGAGAGGCCTCCGGCCCGAGCGCCCAAACCCTCGCAGCACCCTCTGCGGGCCAGACGACCGCTGCAGCGAGCCCAAAGGGACTATGTGTGGAGGTCGTCAGAAAGCCGTCGTCACAGCCACAGAGCCCACTTCCGAGGCCTTGTATTTCCCCAGAGGGTCCAGTAGCCACGCGGAGATGGAAGGGAGCCAGGTTCCTGCAAGCCACGCCCCAGGCTGCTGAGGAGGCGGGGAGGGTGGCGGCCGAGGTGGTCACCCAGCTGCTGATGCCCCGTCGTTGGAGGGCGCACGGCCCCTGCTCAGATCAGAGGGTCCTCCCAGCTCCTCCTGCTTAGAGGGCAGAGCCTCGGCACTGGCCCCCCGAGGTGCTGCTCTGCAGAGGACGCCTGCGGGGCCTGGCCTGGCCCGCGGTCCAGGGTCCCAGGATCAACCCGTGCACGTTTTGTCGACACTGAAGGGCACAGTTAGAACTTCCACGGTCCCAGAGGAATACCCGCTTCCCGTGTCCTTCCTGACATGGGGGATTGTCCCTCCCTTGGGAAGCAGTTCTGTGAGCGTCACTGAGTGCGGGGAGAAGCCAGGACGAGTGGACGAGGCTCGCCACGCAGGGCATGAGGACTGAGTGATGTCTCAGCGGACACTGGTCCTGTTAGCTCACCGGGGGTGTGTGCACAGAGAGACACCAGTGTCCTGGGGCTGCCGTAACAAATGACCACGAACCGTGTGGCTTAAAACAACAGAAGTTTAGTTCTAGAAGCCAGAGGTCTGAAACCAAGGTGTTTCAGGGCCACGCCCACTCCGGAGGCTCCAGGAGAGGACCTTTCCAGTGCCTTCCAGCGTCTGGGGGCCACAGCGTTCCTTACTCGCGGCACCCCCGTTGCTGCCCTACTTTTGTGTGGCCTCTCTCCGTCCTCTGCATCTCCTCGTCTTCGAAGGACGCCGTTCACTGGGTTTCGGGCCCAACCTATACCCAGGATGACCTCATCTCAAGATTCTTGCTTTAAATACATCCAAACTCGGGCACCGTCTGAGTTTCTGGGTGGATACGAATTGGGGGAACGCTACCCTTCAACCCACTGTGGCAGAGCACCTAAGTGTGTGAATGCATCTGTTTTGCTTGCTTGTATCCAGATGAACAAAGGGGGGTCAAGTTTTCCCAGGGGACGTGGTTCACGCAGCCGGTGGGAGCGCATTGAAACCGGCATGGGTGGGGTGTCTGGCCCCCGGGGGCCAGCAGTAACAAGCTGCTGCTTTAAGGGGGGCTGGTGAGGTCCCCTCCAGGGTTTCACAGGCTTGAGGACAGAACCACGTCACAGGAACAATGAAGCAGAGAGGGACGGGATGCCTGGTGGTGGCACCTGAGAGTGAGGCAGGGAGGGGGTCTGGAGCCTTGCCGCCCTACCCAAGGCAGGAACCTCCTCTTCCCTCTTTCCCTACAGCACCTTCCATAAAGTGTGGATTTTGCATTAATGTCGTGTGGAAGGGTGTTTTTTCTGGAGAATTCTCAGAGGCCTGCAGTGAGGAAGGCGTCGGGCAGGAACGAACGAGGCCTGGAGGGCAGACCAACGTCTGGCTTTGTCCTCTTGCTCCAGGGGAGCCTGGGGGCTGGCACCCCGCAGCCAGGGCGGGTGTCGGCGGAAGACCCATGGCCCTCAAGCAGTAGACTCGTCCATGCGCTGGGTGAGGGGGGCGTGTGCTGGCAGCCCACCTCGTGCCGGCCTCCTGACGCCTCTGAGCCGTGCTATCTCGGCGCTCCCCACAGCTCCCAGAGGCCGACACCCCCAAACTGGCTGCTTCTCCCCCAGCCACTCTCCACATAGCTGGGCCGCCTTGCTTCTGATGGCCAAGTGCCACACCCAGCTCCAAACACTCCAGCATCCTGTCTCCTGTTGCTCTCTGGAGTCCTGTTCTGTACCGGCGTCTCCTGCCACCATCTCTGGCTCACAGAGGACAGCCGCCCCTGAGCCTCACGTGATGCTGGGGCCCCCTCACCCCACGTGCATGTGGTTTTGGTAAATGGAGCCTGCAAGTGGCCCTTCCACTGGCGCACGGTGACCGCGGAGGGTGTGCCGACCGCATGCTTCTCTGAGCCTTCTGACCCGCCCCCCCAGCATCTGGACAGCAGTTCTCGCCTCCCCAGCTCACCTGTGTGGACCAGGTCTCTCTGCTCCCACGTGCTTCCCATCAACGTGCTTGCGTGTGGACTCTGCCAGCCCCTCCCTCCCGCCGCCCCAGGGCCTCTTGGCTCCTGTGGGCGCCTCGGCGAGTTCCCCGGCCCCTGTCAAGAGACGCTGTGACTTGACTTCACTTACTGCTCCAGTGACCAGGAGGGAAATTAGGGGTGGACCCTGCTATCTCAGGAGGCGGAAGCCTGTCTGTCCCCTTCAGGGACATCAGGACGGCGATTCAGCCGCTACCATGCCCATGTCTTCTCACACACAGACTTGGCTGTCCCGCCCCATATTGCAGGGCCTCCGTCCTCTGCTGCGGTCAGCACCCTGACCTGGTGACAAGGGAGGGATAGCCTAGGGCTAGGTCCACGGTCTGTCCCAGGAGGGGTGAGATGTGACAGGTGGGATTTGGGCACAGGGGGTGCCTTGGTGGGGGCAGCCTAGTGGCCCTGGGGAGGGTACAAGGACAGGAGAGAGGACCCAGAACCCTCTGTCTCTGCCCCACGAGGCACAGTCTTTGAATCCAAGTTTACTGCCGGAGGTGAACTAGCAGACGTTTAGGGAAAATGAGCCGGGACGAGACCAGTCCCCAGGCCGAGTGCGTATGGGACGCACCAAACATCAGCGAACAGAGCGGCCG
Source organism: Mormoops blainvillei (assembly GCA_004026545.1). Taxonomy (NCBI): domain Eukaryota; kingdom Metazoa; phylum Chordata; class Mammalia; order Chiroptera; family Mormoopidae; genus Mormoops; species Mormoops blainvillei. The sequence goes on along the minus strand of PVJD01011227.1, from coordinate 20,935 downwards.
GGCGCACATGCTGTCCTCTGGCCACCAGGCAGCAAAACATATATTAGGGACAGAAACGTAAACCAGGCGCCCAGCCACGGGCGATGAAAGACACTTCCCTGGTGACAAATGCCCTGGGGAGGGAATGGAGAATATCGTTAAACATGTCTTAAGTTGGAAGATGTTAAAAAATTACACATAAAAATAGGAATGATGTGACTGGGGCAGCACTTAGGTGGGGTCTCAAGGTCTGAAATGCCACCTTACGAAAGAAAGAAAGAAAGAAAGGAAGAAAGAAAGAAAGAAAGAGAGAAAGAGAGAGAAAGAAAGAAAGAGAGAAAGAGAAAGAGAAAGAAAGAAAGAAAGAAAGAAAGAAAGAAAGAAAGAAAGAAAGAAAGAAAGAAAGAAAGAAAGAAGGAAGGAAGGAAAGAAAGGCACATCCAAACTGCATCTGCGATCTTGATCTTGAAAAGGCCGAGGAAACCGGAGGCAGAGACAATAAACACGGAAATAGATCACATCAGTAGAATTACATGCAGTTTGTGTAGTAGAAATGAATGCACACAGATATGAAAAGAGCTCAAATCAGTCACTAAAGCCCAAAGCCCATCAAACACCACAAGTGCGGGGGCTGTGAGGGTCGCCCTCAAGCCGCTGTGACGGCCTGAGCAACACCGGCACCCTGCGCCAGGCCCCCCGCTGTGGGTCTGTCCTGTTCACCGTAGGGTGTCAGCGGTGCCCCCGGCTTCTGCTTGGTAACACCCCCCACCGGATGAGACAACCAAAAATGTCCCTGGGGAGAAACGGCCCCCGGCTGACCACTGCTCTAGAATAAGGAGGGCTCAGAACCCCCGGAGCCTCGGCTGGGACGGGTGTTCAGGCCGATACAATCCCGCCAAGGAGCAAATCGTTTTATAACGTGCTGTTTGCTCCCGAACTTCCTTTGAGATACAAATCATGGGGTAAGGACAGCTGAACAAGGTTTAAGGCCCAGGATGATTATTTTGGGGGCCTGGCAGTCAGCCGGGATGGAGAGAGAGAGAGAGAGAGTGAGGGAGTGCGCTCAGAGATGGGTGGGTGAACTGTCGTTGCCTTTTCAAGCGAAACTGGGGAAGACTCAGGCTTCAAGATCCGGCAGCTTGGAAGGAACGGCTTCTTGTGAGTGAGCGATGCCAACAGAATCTCTGGGAACGCAACACCCTTTAAGCTGATTACATTTTAGAGGAAAAGCTATGAACGTGTCATCCGAATGTGGCCGGGGACGAGCAGCTCAGGCCCCAGTAGAGCCACACTCGTAAGGAGCACCACATTTCTCCTGCACTCACCCTGCTCCGCACCCAACCCCATCACGAAGCCCCCTCTGGTCCCGGTGCAGGTGGGTCTGTCTGCCACGGTTGCCACTGGCTGCCGTCTTTAGCCCAGGCCACTCCGATGCACCCCCTCCTTCCCTGTGGCTGGGGGCTCCCAGTGGCCTTTGCTGACGACTCCCATGAGCAGAGCTCCGACACCTGTCTGCGGGGCTCAGGGTGACAGAGCCGGTCTGAGATCCTGCAAACCAGCAGCTTAAGTGGTTACAGTCCTGGGGGCCCGGGCTTCCAGGTCCGTGAAGCCCATCGAGGCACGGGGCTCACCCGGGATGGCGGGAGGCGCCTGGCCGTGTGCACGGTGACCTGAGCACGTCCCATGTGCCCATTCGCCTCCCCTGCTCTTGTGTGAGCCCAGGGCAACGTCAGGACGGGGTCTCACTTTTCAGAGTTGGCTTTTCAACTGTCCCCCTAGGTGCTCTCACTCCCCTGTGAACAGCTCACCGATTTCTCAGGCTGTCAGACAGGCAGATGCCCCTGGTTTCCGTCTGTGGCGGATGTCCGCTGTGACCATGAATCCCCTTCGCTGTCCTAGCGGCCCGTCGTGTCCACACCTCTGCTCACTCCCACCGGTCGAGGGCACTCGTGGGGCCGGCTGCCAGTGTCCTCTGCAAAACAGCTGGCCAACGGGACCCTTCTAAGCACCAGCCGTCGAGGACCATCAGGGTCATTTTGGGTAGAAAGTCAAGGTCCTGTGGAGTCTGTCTTCTTCAGGAGACCCCACAGATGGGGGCGGATCCGTGGCGACCTCTGCCCGACGCCTGCGCCTCGCCAGCTCGCTCTAAGGCTGTCTGCCCTTCCTTCCTATATTGTACTCCCTCGGTCTCCTCCATCCTCCATGCCACACAGCGGGCTGCACCGTGACGCCTCTGTGTGCCAGCTCTCCCCTGGTGGGTGAGCCGGTTCCACCCGGCGCGTCAGTGCCGGCTGGGCTGGGGACCTGCTGGCGCTGAGGGTGCAGGCACGGGCTGCACGGTGCGATCCCAGCCTGGGGTGCCCCTTCGGCCTTGTGGGGAGAAGGGCTTTGCAGCGGCATCCGTGCCCACATGCAGAAGTGCGCGGGGCTGTGGGCACGTGGGAGCGGGGTCCCCGGAGCTCAGGCAGGCTCCCGGGAAGGACAGGCACCACAGCTGGTCTCGGAAGGTGCCGAGCGTAGCCAGGTGAGAGCGGCAGGAGGTCGTCCCCGCAGAGGGACAAGGCTGAGGACAGCAGGCGAGAGCAGGTGTGCTGGGCACATGTGGCCTGGGAAACGACCAAGCTGAGACTGGGGGCTGCAACCCAGGGGTCACACGTGCTGTGCAGGGGCCTGGTAGGCCCAGGCGGCCCAGGGACCCAGAGCCCGGGGTGTCCCCGCTTTCTGGCCTCGTGCCACCAAGTGAGGTCCCTACGAAGTCACAGGTGACCTTCCCAAACATTAGAGACTGGATCAGAGGGACGCATGGTATGTGGGAGCATGCCCGCCTGAGACACGGAGCGGCTCCTGGGGGGGGACGGTAGGCTCCTGGTGAACCGCACAGAGTGGGCGCTGACCCTCGTCTCTGGGTGATGCCTGGCACGTGCGAGTCTGAAGAAATGGGACTCGTTCGGGTGTGAGATGCGTGGAAACGGACAAAGACCACCCAGTGAGAGGACGAGGCTGCTGCTCTCAGAGCCGCTACAGCAGGGGGTCGGCCGCTGCCCCTGGGCTGGGCAGAGCCTCAGGGCAGGTGGGGCCAGGGGGAATGGTCACAGTGGACAAGGGGCTGTGTCCCGGGCTGGTCACAGTGGACAAAGGGCTGTGTCCCGGGCTGCAGCAGGCTGTGGGTCAGAGTTGCAGGGCAGCACAGGAGTGCGCAGGTCACAGGGGCTGCGTCTGGGGAGGCGTGTGCCCAAGTCCTCCTGGGCTCCCATTCCGTGAGAACGGTTTTATTGAGACGAATGGTATGTTGTGGATTGAGAAATTACACTGGTTGGGAAAACAATGAGAAAAGCTTCCAGAACAAAATACGGAAGAAGAAAGTGCCAGACTGAGGGAGGAAGGCGTGCTGAGCATGTGGGAAATTGCAACTCAGTTTCAAAAATAAAACAAAAAAACAAAAAGAAAAAACGGAGGGGAGGTTCCGACTGTCCGTGTGCCAGGGCCGGGAGGTTCGGCCGGATGGTCATCCTGCGTTTCAAGTAGAAGTGCGGGCTGATTAATTTCTCTAGCCTTCAGCGGAGCTGCCCAGCAACTCCCCGAGCGCTAATGAAGGAGCAGAGGAGGGCGGTGACTCACGCTGGAAAGGACCCAGCGGCCGAAGGCCTCCCAGCCCTCGGAAAGCATCCGCGGCCCTCGCGCGGTGGGAATCGTCCCGATCGAGGCATCTCGGGCTGAGGTCAGGGAGATAATGCAGACAGGCTGTGATTAATGGGGGGGGGTGTGAATGTGCGTGCCTGTGCACACACATGTGCAAGGCTCTGGGTGTGTGTTCCCAAGAAGTGCTGGCAAAGACATCTGGCAGGCACGGTTTCTGGTGGGGTCGTGCTGCAGGAGATGGATGGAGCTGCCGGACACTCCGGGGTTTAGGTTCCCAGGAAAACAGCGGAAGCCGGTGCCGAGGGAGCTGCTGGGCCTCCACCGTGGCTGGACGTCGTCTTGTCCAGCTGGCCCGAGCACGCGAGGCGTGTTGGCTGAACGAGCGTTTGCTTGGAAGCTCGGGTGGCAGAGGACAGTCACCCACTCCCGAAGTGCGGTGGGGAGCGGGGCCGGGCAGGCACCACTTGCACCCTGACACAGAGATGGGGCGTGGAAGAGGACAGGCACCCACACGTGTATTTTCTCCTCAAGTGGCTTCAGGTCCTGCCATGCATGGACTGTGGCTGCAGAGCTGACCACCACCAGGCTGGGTGACGGAGACCCCGCAGCTCGGGGCCTCTTTGAGGGCTCACATGTCCATGGTCCCCGTTCAGAGCTGGGCAGACGAACGGCACATTGCGTTACAAAGCACACACCCAAGCAGACTTCCAGGCAAGCGCAGAGCGCGCAGTTGGCTGGTGGGCACAGTGCTCACAGCCCTCCGTGTGGGCGACAGGAAGCAGGTCGCACCCACGCGAGGCCCCTTGTCTTCACCCTGTGGGGCGGCTGGGGCCAGGGAAGACCCAGCTTGTCCGGGCGGAAGTGCGTTCTCCTCCAAGCCTGGAATGGTTGAAGGGTGGCTCCCTCTCGCAGCTGCGGGGTGGGTGGGGTGTGGGTGTGTGAAAAACCGAGGAACACACGGGCATCAAGGGCAAGGGCTCTCTGAGTCTCACTCTGCCCGTCGTTCGGCTCTGGGCTCGTGGCTTAACCCGCGCGGGATGCCGGGCGGGATCTCCGCCTGCTCTTCTTAATCCCTCGAGACTGCTCATTCTCTTCTCCGTTTCTAGGTCTGGTCATTTTGAGAATGTTCTGTCAATAGGTTCGACCACGCGGAATTTGGGGGACTGGCCATCTGCACTCGCCTTAACTTTTGGGGACCCACCTGGTCGCTGTGTGTGTGTCGACAGTTCGTTCCTTTTTGTCTCTGAGTCGTGCCCCCCATGGCACAGATGGGCCGTAGTCATTTGTTCCCCCTTTGGAGGAGACCCGGTTGTTTCCACTGGGGTCACAGCCAATCTGTGTACAGGGCTTTGTGTGTTGTTCGCGTGTTCATTTTCTGGGACGGAGGCCCGGGAGTGGCTTACAGGGTCATATTGTACAATAGTTGCATGTTTAGGGTTTTAAAAATTTTTTTTAGAAAGAGAAGAAAGGAGAGAGAAAGAGAGAGAAACATCAATCGGTTGCCCCCACCATATGTGCCCCGACCAGGGACAGAACCCACAACCCAGGCCCGTGCCCTGACCGGGAATCGAACCGGCAACCTTTAGCTTCACGGGATGACTCCCAATCCCCTGAACCACTGAGCCACGCCGGTCAGGGCACGTGTTTAGTATTTTAAGAAACCGCCAAACTGTTTTCTGGAGAACCTGTACCATTCACACGCCCACCGGCTAGTCAAAACGAGCCATTTCTCCACGCCTTCGCCAGCATTTAGTGTTGTTAGGATCCTGCTTTTAGCTGCTTGGTAGGTGGGCAGTTACACCTCATTCCGATCTGGATTTGTTTTTCTCTAGAGCGGACATTTTCAACCACGTGCTGCAGGCATTTGTAAAACACGCAACACCTGACTGTTTAGCCGGAGGCACTGGCCTCTTTCCCCTTCGAGTGTCAAATAAAAAAATAAATGACAACAGCCGACACAGCAATAGCCGTCTGGGGTGAACGAATCAAAATTATACCCATGTTTTTTTGTCAGTTTAGCAAAACATATATTTTTTGGTGTGCTGCAGAATTTTAGCAATTAGTTTACGCGTGCCGTGAGATGACAGGCGTCGGAAGTCGTGGTTCCAGCGGCCAGTGTTGGGGAACGTGTTTCCCCACGGTCTCCTGGGCCTGTCCACCGTCTCGGGCGGAACGGTTGTGTACATTCTGCCCGTTTTCTAATTGAATTGCTTGATAAGCTTACTATTGAGTTCTGAGAGTTATTTAAATATTCTAGGTTCTAGTCCTTTGTCCTCTATGTGATTTGCATATATTTTCTCTCAGGGCGTAATTTGCTTTCTCATCTTGTTAGCCTTTCATAGCAAAAGTTATTAACTTTTGATGAAGGTCAGATTTTCTTTTTATAGATTGTGTTTTGGGTATCGAGCCTGAGAACTCTTTGCTTAGCCCTAAACCTGAAAATGTCTCTTTTTCTAAAAGTGTGTAGTTTGAGGTTTCACGCGGAAGCCTGGGGCCCCTTCTGAGCTACTGTCTCATCAGCAGGGATGCGGGGGCTGAGGTTTGCTTTCCACCTTCACTGTCCCTTTGCTCTGACACCGTGGGGACTCGAAACCCCTCTTTGCTCCCTTAAATTGCGTTCGCACTTTTATCCACAATTAGCTGGGCCATGTGTGTGGGTCGATTTCTGTCCCATTGACCTATGTCTCTCCCTTTGCCAATATCATGCCGTCTGATGACGGTAGCTACACAAGTTCTGAAATTGAGTGGACAGTTTCTTTCCACTTTACTCTTTCGCAAATTGTTTTCTCTATTGGTCCCTTTGCCTTTCCATGTAAATTTTGGAATAATTTTGTCTGTCTCTACAAAAAACCCTTGCTGGGGTTTTGATAGCAGTTGTGTGTAACCTGTAGGTCGGTTTGCAGGGGAACTGGCATCTCTGCTCTATTGAGTCTTCCAATCCATGAACATGGGATGTCTCTCCACTTGCACAATGACACTGCAGTCGATGACAGGCAGCTGTGACTGCAGTCCCAAGGGGTAACAGCAAGGCTGAGAGACCCCTGTCGCCTGGCACCATCCCCGGGGTCAGCTGTTGAAGCACAATGCACTGCACAGAGGCCATTCTGTTCAGACTGACCACAGCGGCCAGTGCAGTGACATGCTGTGCCGCTGTGTAGCCTAGGAGCTGTGGGGGAAAGACTTAGTCACCCCAAAATATCTATGTTCGGCATGAGGGTTATTTTAGGCTGCTTAGTTTTGAGAAACAGTAGACATGGGGGAAGCTCTGGAAACCGAGCGGAGTTTACCGTTTGTAATGGAAGTCGTTCGTGCGGCTGTCTCCCTCCCTGTGCCAGGATGAGGCAGATGGTCTTCTCCCCAAAACTCTTATCTGTGCAGAAGAAAAGAGCTTAAGTTTGCCCAACAACTTGGCCCTTGCGAACACTGCTTTTCCCGCTCACCTCCCATCGCTGACTCCGCCCTCGACATCTTCTGAACCACTGGCCGAGGATGGCGTTTAAGGGGGAGGCTTCGGACATTTTGGTGAGTGACTCCATTTTCCGGGGTCTCTCCCAGGTACACAGGAGGTAGACACATCAACCTTGTGTTTGTTTTTCTTCTGTAAGTCTTTCTTTTATTACACGATGTCTCAGCCAGAAACCCAGAAGGGTAGAGAAAAATTATTTGTCTCCCCCTGCGGAGCAACAGGCTGGGTCACACCCGCGGTGTGGAGTGGGCTGCACCCTCGAGGTTCACGTGTGTGTCTGTGACGTTCGCTCTGTGAGGAAAAAGCCTGAGGGCGTGTTCCTCTCAACGTGTCCCTGTCACTGGGCAGCACAGGACAGTGTCTAGATATTCTCTGATTCCTTTCCTCAGCATTGGGTAGTTGTCAGCATACAAGTCTTGCACATGTTCTGTTAAATTTACACCTAACACTTGGTTTAGATTGTGGGGAGTAATTATAGATGGTATTTCACTTTTAATTCTGGTGCTCACGTGTTTATTATGAGTGTCTGTGAAATGAGCCGATTCTGTACGGCCGCCTCCGCTTCCCCGCAGGGCTCCCCGGCCAGCCGCCCGCACCGCCCCCGGGACGCTCTGCTCCGCATCCCTGCGCTCTCAGGCCCACCCCGCCCAGCCCGCTGTGCCTCGGAGATGCACCTTCTGGCACCATCTCCCACTCCAGTGAGATCAACCTCAGTGCTTCCCAACTCCCGAGAGGCCACTGCTTGGCCCAGCTCATCGTTCACATCCGGGCCCCCCGGGCCCCGGGCAGCTTGGGGGTTGGCTGCTGCTGGGTCCGCGCCCACCCAGCCCCGGCCGAGTGGGAGGGACGGGGTGGCTGCGCAGAGATACGGCTGTTTACACAGAAGGGCTGTGGGCGGGAAGACACTATCGATGCAAAGGACATAAAAATGAAGGCAGGGAGCCCTCGTTTTGTTTTTTATTAATTCCCACAATTCCCCAAACGGGCGGTGGGAGGAACCGGCCTGCGGGTCAGCAAGGTCATCAGTGAACAGAATGCGCAACTTTTTCCAATTTGATTAGCTTCGCCTTTAAAAAAATCTGTGAATTGTTGAGTCAGTTCCCATAAAGAGCCGGGTTTGATTAATCTTGGCAGCAAAAGGATGTGCTTTCAAAGTCTGAACAAAGCTAGAGAAGTAACCAGTGAAAGGAGGAGGACGAAAGGAAAAGCGATCGGCTGTTTGGGGGAAAGTCTGTTAAGAAAACACGCAAAGCGCCAGTGTGAATAAGCCCCCGGTCGCGTGCTGGGCATGTACACCACCCCCCGCCCCCCCTGCGCTGGGAGGCCGAGGACCTCCGTCCGCCTGAGCACGTGAAGCCGTGCTTCCAGACACACGGTCACGGTTTTGGCTCGTGGTGCCCATGTCGGCTGGAACCTGCTGTCCCCACCCTCCCGAGAGAGGGCTGTCACAGCGGGGTGTCCTCCACAGGTCAGGAGGACCATGAGCACAGGATTCAGGGCCTTCGCTCTGGGGAACATCTACTTCGCCTGTCAGCGCCTGACCCCGAGCTGTGCGACAGCAGCGGGGCGTTCGAGTCCAGGCCCCGAGGAGGCTGGCTGAGCTCCCGCCCGCATCCGAGGTCCCTTCCAGTCCCGGGGGTGGGGGTGGGGGGTGCTCGAAGGCACCAGCCTGACCCCAGGGGCGACAGCAAACCCCGGGCTTCCTGCCAGCTCCCGAGGTGACTTGCACTTGAGCCACCGCATCCACGCCCTCCAAGAGCTCCTCGGTGACGTCCACGCCCTGCAAGCTCTTCCTCACAGACGGGGCCGGGAGGAAAACAAGGCGTTGTGGTCACTGTTTGCTGTGCTGTGTTTTGTGAGATCTGAAAACTGACTCTGATCTTCCTTCTGCCAACAGCGGCAGCGGGAAGGCTCAGGCCTCTCCAGGGGGGCAGGTGCATGCGGACCCTCAGGCTCACCTGGGTCCCCAGGACCTGACGCCTGGCCGTAGCTTCTGCTCTCCGGGGTGTCCCAGTTCCTATTTTGACGTGTTTTTATGATGCCAACGGATCAAAGAAGGTTTCCTTCCCCATCCCCAGCCCCCATAAAATTCTGTGAGTGTGGTAACCGTCAGCAAACAATCTAATTTCCTTTTCGGTGGGCCCTGCGGGCTGGCAGGGCTGTCCCCGAATTGGGGCGCGGGGCACCGGGAAGGGGCGAAGGGGTGGGGAGGGAAGGCAGGACAGGGGCGTCTGCGGGCCCTGCATCTCCCCAGCTGACACGCCACCCGCCGCCTGTTTGGGGCCCCAGGGCACTGGTTTAGCTAAGCTTCTGTCAAGAGCAGCTCCCTGTTTTGAAACAGAAACTCAAGAACACTCAGGAGCCGGGGCGTGTGCGAGAAGCATTTCCCGTGAATTTCTTCACCAAACGGGTGGGAATGGGCTTGCGCAAAGGGACAGGCGCAGGGTCCCTCCTGCTTGGTCTCCGTGCCCTGAAACCCGTCACGTGGCTGAAAGCTAGCCTGCCAGCCAGCCAGCCAACCACGCCACGCCCTCAGCACGGCGGAGGCGGAGCAGCAGCGTCAGGTGCCTGTTCACCCCAGGCGGTGGGGGGGGCGGGGGCGCCAGCCGCAGGCTCGGGTGTCCTCGGGGAGCGCCAGCAGGCTGCGTCCCAGGTGCTGTGCACCACATCCTGCGTGGACGCCATCACCATGCGGCCCGGCCGTGGGACCCCGCCTGGGATGCTTTTGCACAGATCATCTCGTTGCTGCCATGAAGCTGCAAGGTGGACTGGCTTCGCCATCTGACAGCTGAGGAACCTGCAGCCCCAAATGAAGTTTCCAGCAGAGACTTGACCCCGTGCGCTCTAAGGACAGGGGCTGACACACGAAATGACAGCGCAGCACCGCCACGAAGAGGGAAGAAACAGCCAGGACAATCAGGACCGAAGCCACCGGCTTCCTCTCGGGCCCGGCTGCCCACGGCCGGGTGTGCAGCACCCAAAGGAAAGGCTGGAGCGGGGCGGGCGGAGAGGGCGCGCCATCTGCAGGGGTTGTCCCCTGCCCCCTCGCTCCCCTGTGACCAGCCCCGGGCGAACCTGCTCTTGGGAGACAGCACGGCCCCCGTTGGCCTTGGCCACTGCACCCTGATGGTTGCACAGAGAGGGCCCTCGGGTCTGCTGCCCCGAAGTCAGGGCGCCCCTGTGACAGGCCCCGCAGAGCTCCCTGCTCAGGGCTCCTTCAGTCGCTCACTTGCCAGCTCCCACCTGCGTCTTTCCTGCGGGAGCCGGGGCTGCGCGGCGGTGCTGGGCAGAGACCCAAACGCCTGGACGAAGCGGGCGGGCGGTGATGGTGCCAACGCACCTGGGCGCAGGCGCTCTGCCAGTGGCCGCAAAGCTCCAGGTGCACAGGGCCCAGCGAGGAGCTACTGAGCTGGTCCCCGTCCACCGACGGGTGCAGACTGTCGCCGAGGCCCTGCCAAGAAGCTCTCAGGTGGGGCCTGTCCCGTCTGCTGAGGCCGAGCGGGGGGCGGGGGAGGCGCCGGCTTTTTCTCCTTTCCCAGCGGCAGGGGCTGCAGCCAGACCCTCTGAGGGGCTTCCCGGCCCAGGCCCCTCTTAGCCCCATCCTGTCTCTTGCCCATGAATTATGCCTGGAGACCTCTTAGCCGAGAAGCTTTCATTAGAAGAACCAGACACCCAAGGCGGGAAGCTACAGCCCGCATGCAGTCCAGAGTGGGGGCTCAGCCTTCCTGCCGGCAGACCGTCGGCGGGGCCGGCGCGGTCCTGCAGCGGCGCCGAGAAAACCGCACCCCCAAGCGTGGTGCACGCACGGGGACAGGCGAGATTACGAGAAAAGGGCCTGTCTTTTACAGCCCTTAAAATCCGCACCTGCTCCTTCCTCCTCTGTCTGACACGGGGTTTGCGGAGTCCGCAAATTAATCTCTAAGTGCCCTTCGATGTTGCTGTCCCCCAGGGAGATGGAGTCTATTTCCCGCATTCCAGCCAGACCATTTCAGGGGTGAATGTACCCCGAGGAGGTTTCGGGGCCGAGGAGCAGCACCCAGCACTCCGGATCGTGGCACTTTGGGGAACGTTGAGTTTCTGTGGCCCCCCTTCGGTCCAGCCTTGGTCTTGAAGCCCGGCGTTTACTGAACTGAACTTGACCTGAAGGCACCGGGCGCCACTTTCCTGGCGGCTCCAAACCCACAACAGGGGGCTCAGAGCTCACTCCGCTCGCCCCCCAGGAAGGAACTCCCGCAGTAAACCTTCCAGAAGGCTCGTCGTGAAGTAGGAAAAGCTACAGCTGAGCCCGGGCGGGGAGTGGACTGGCACATTCTGCCCCCGATCTTACGTGGCGGCTTGGCCTGTGGAGGTTTGTGCCCGGGTTTGGACTGTTTCCAGTCTAAGCTGGTCATTTCGCCTCCAACATCTGAAGCGGACGGCGAACGCCGGGGAGAGCCCCCTTCGGGCTGGAGGGAGCCACGCGCCCTCTGCCCTCTGCGCCAGGTCCCCGCGCAGGTGGACGTGCTCAAAGTGAGGGTTCAGGGCCTGCCGCCCCCACTGTCAGGCAGCAGGAGTAGTGGCAGGAGGTGGCTGCCCGGACCCGCTGTCCTTTGTGCCCACAGATACGCCCACTCTCTGGTCAGCACCATCGCAGGGACCAGTCACCCCGTGTCCTCATCGCTGGCATCATAGTCCAATCTTTGTCCTCGTCCGCACGGTCACCTCCTTCTCTCCAGCCGGAGAGCTGGGCCGCGGGCTGGTTGGTAGGTGCTCATGGTTCTGCCCTCTAAGCCTTTCCCGTCGTGGGGGCTGAGGCTGTCCCCATGAGTCCCTGGCACTTCTGGTCTCATTTCTCCGTGTGATTTTATTCTCAACAAAGCAAACACACGGGCAGGAAGCTGCCCAAACAGAGCTTCCCCCCACCCCGACACTGGGTGGCTTTGGCGGCGGAAATGCAGCCCTCCCGGGTGTGCCGGCGGGAAGCCCAAGGTCCAGGTGTGGGCGGGTTGTTCAGAGGCCGAGTGGGAAAACCGATGCCAGGCGTGTCCCTGTGGCCTGCACATCTTCTGCCTGTGTCCTCACAGGGTCCTTCCTGTCTGTGTCCCAGTCTCTCCTCATGAGGACACCTGTCGCACTGGGTGATAATCCACCCCAGCCCCTCACTTTGACTTGATTACTCCCATGAAGACCCTCCCTCGAAATAAGGTCACATTCTAAGGTGCTGGGGGCAGGGCTCCAACCTCTGACCTTGAGGGGGACATAGTTCAACCATAACAAACGAGAATGGCTTTCCTAGGGCACCAAGTCTGCCCCATGATTTCTAGGGGAAACTGAGGCAGAGAGAGGAGACGTGGCCAGCCCCGCCCAGACGCTCGCTGGGTGCCGGAAACCGTGCTGGGTGTTGTCTGGGTGCTGTGCCCACTCCTGACGCCCCCGTGGGGGAAGGTGCTGCGAGCCCCCGGACTGCAGGCGAGAGACCCAGGCTGAGGCAGGTGGGCACCCAAAGTGGCCTCGGCGGGGAGGTGTTTATATGATCGGGAGTGTTTGTATTTTTATTATTGTTGTGCCTGTCGTCCCTTTGTTCTCGAACATCACCCACCCCTTGTTCGTCTTCTGCTCTGGTAGTTTCCTAGGGGTGGGGGCTCCCGCAGGGGGTCCCCCGGGCCCAGCCTGGCCTGTGCTTCCCCGCCGCCCCCCAGAGCGGCGGGGTGGGAGTCGCCTGTCCCCTGTGTGCCTCCAGCTCAGCGCCTGCCCCTGTCCCCAGGACGTCCCTGTGACCTGGGAGTTACGCCCAAACAAAGGCACCGCCCTAGTGCCAAAGCAGCACAGCCCGCGCGCCCCACCCCGGGGTCTGCGGCGCTGCGGTGGGGAGAAACTGGCTGCCGCCCCATCTCTGCCCTCTCCTCTCTGCCCCCCACTCTCAGCCTCAAGCTCGCATTCTCCCCTCTTCTCCACCCTCCGCCGTCCCCCGTCCTCGTCCCTGTCCTGCGTCTCCCCGCCTGTCGAGGGGACTTTTCTAGGAGGTGTGTTCAGTCCCCCTCCTGGAATGGCAACCTGGACTGGGGGCCCCGGGGCCCCAGATGGAAACGGCTGTGTCTTCTGGAAAATGCTCCCCATGGCCGACGCATTCCTACTTCTTTCCATGCACACTTCCTGGACCACAGTTTTAATGTCTAATAAGAAAATATCTGATCCGGCGGAGGGAGGGAGGGAGACCTGTGCGGGGAGGACTCCCAGGTAACACAGGCAGAGAGCGGCTATCACACGGCTAAGAGTGGCCATTCTCACGGTGAGCGCTGGGCCCTGCGGGGAGCGAGGCCTCCCAGGAGCGTGTCTGTGATTGGGCGGAACGGGGTCCAGGGGCAAAGGGTGTCCCAGGTCCCAGGGCGGGCCCTCAGTTCTTCCCGTGGGGGTCCCCCACTGAGGCCCCACTGATCACCCCCGACTCTCCCACAGGGGGCAGGGTGTCCTCACCGGCACGGGCCCCCCGTCTGTTGTCCCCCACTGGGGTTGTGCTTGGCCAGGCGATGCTTTGGGCTTGGGTGTGGGCGGCTCACCGGGCCTGGTCCCCTGCCGTGGGGACCCAGGGCCGGCCACTGCGCGGGCAGGCCGGTTCCAGCCCTGGGAGGAGGAGCGTGCATTTTGCAATTTGGAAATCAAGGAACAAGTGCTTTGGGGCCGCCCGTCTGTGAGTTTCTGTGAGAGGATTCAGGGTTGTTTTTCTTCAGATTCACTGTGGGCAGAGGCGGCACCAGCCCGCAGGCCTCTGCAGGACCCCTCAGGACAGCATGGGGCAGGGCCGGGCCTCCCACAGCCAGGACCCCAGTGGTTCCGTCTCGTCTTCCCAAGGCCTCTGCAGGGGGTGTAGGTATGCGTGGGTGTGCGCATGCGTGAGCGTGCATGTGGGCCCACGTGTTGCGTGCAGTGGGGGCTGGGTGCGGTCTGCAGGCACCGGGCCCCAGATGGGTGCACAGAACTTCAAGGAGGTGCCAGCCCCAGGGGAGGCCGTGCTGCATCAAGTCCCCTCCTGGGAGCAGCCAGGGCGTGGGAACTGCGGTCAGCTGGCCTTTCCGGAGCTCCAGCCCTTCAGAGGGCCGGTGGGGAGAAGTAGAGACAGGGGAGGGGGCCCCAGGCCACCACAGCCCTGCCAGAGACGCCCCTCCCCGGAGTCCTGTCTGGGAGCAGGTGGAGTCGGTGTGGCCTCGAGTCCTTGCATAACTCCATCCATCAGACCCTGGCATGGGGCGTCCCCCGAGACGCATGCTTCCCGTGGCTAGGTGGTGACCTGGTGACGTGCTGCTCCCTAGCTGGAAGCCCTCCTGGGGCCCGCAGACACAGTCAGGAGGCTAGCAGGTGGGCGCGGGGCTCCCACCGCTCGTGGAGATATGTCTGCACCACCCCCGGACCACCTGGAGCAGACCCCAGCCACGGGTTCCTTCTTGGCACCTGGTGGGCGGTGGCCCTGCTGGGTTTGCGGGCCAGGGCCCTGCCCCGGACACACCTGCACACACAGGTGCATGCCCTGCAGCCTCACGCGGCTGTGTGAGGGCGCCGGGGTCTGGATGGTCACATGTGAACACGTGCTGAACGGACAGTGGCCCACCCGAGAAGGGGAAGGGTGGCATAAATGCCACGTCTGGAAAGTCAGGAGTCCCACCCGGGCTGAGGCAGTGGGGGAGGCTTTGCGGAGCTGGTGTCGGCTAACGCTAACCCTGTGTGGCAGAGATGGGACACAGAGGGGGAGAGTCCGATCTGAGGAACAGGAAAAGGCTGGGAGCAGGCGAGGCTGTGGGGAGTCGGGGAGTAGCTGGGGGTGGGGGAGTAGCTGAGAAGGTGGGCGCATGGGAAGGGCTGAGGCCAACCTCACCCACTTTCCCAGGCTTGGCACAACAGAGATGGAAGCTTCCAGAGAGCTCTCTGATTATGTGCGGCATAAAGCGTCTCACATCCTTTCTCGTCCCTTTTAAAGCGAAGCAACAGTCATTCCTGCGGCCTGTTCCGACTGTCTCAGGTCGTTTCCCGAGCTGCGAAATCGAGGAGAGAACAGACGGAGGCCCAGGGCTGCTCGGTCTTTATTGTTCCTGGGTGGGGTGGGGGATGGGGTACAGCCACGTTGCAGTCACTGAGCTTGTTAAAAAATCTCAATAAATAAAACAAATAAGCAACATATACACTGAAACAGAAAATATAAAAAATGGTTAACTGAGCAAATTGTGGAGAAAGCAAAGGAAGCAGAGGGGTAGAACCGGCCCCAGGCTCACTGGGGACAAGCATGCAGGGGGCGGGGGCGGGGCGGGGGGGCCTTTTCTGAGAGCTTTGGTCCAGTTTAAACAGAAGGTACAGGAAAGCATCTCTGTTTTATTAAAAAAATATACATTAAAAAAGGCATTTAGAGGGAAATACAAATCCAAAATCCAAATCCTCATAAATGTGTTCTTGAATCTAGAGGTTTTCAGAAAAAAGATACCCCCTCCCCCCCATAAAGAACCCAGAAGAAAAATCCAAACAGTGGTGAGGATGACAATGAGCACGTCACCGGCGACAAGGACCGTGAGAGCCACCTCCTCGACGGGGACCGTCTCTGGGGCAGGAGGCTGCCGGGCCGGGTCTCCGTCCATCGCCGCTGCCGTCCCCCCGCCCCGTCCAGGGCTCTTGCTGCAGAGAAGATCGAGGGGCCTCCTTGAGGTTGGTCAGGTTTCAGAAGTCACAGACGTGGACGCGTCCCCGTTCCTCGTGCCCCTCAGCCCCACGGGAGAGTCTGGAAGACAAGAAGGGGCCGCGTGAGACTCCGCCACGCCCCCTTGGCATCCCAGGGGTGTCTGGCCTCTCACTGGGGGGCCCAGTCTGGACGGGACAGGCTCTTCCTCCCTGTCTGCCTCAGCAGAAACGGGACAGACGGCCTCTCCTCAGGGCCCCCAGGCAGCTGCCAGCCGCTGCCCTCAACCCCGGGTCCAGGCCGGGCACCACCCCCCTCCTCCACGCACCTCCTGCACCCACCAAAGGTGCTGCCTGCAGGCTCTGCGGGCCCCGATGCCGGTTGTGTGGCCCTGTGGTGAGCAGGCAGGCGAGGGGGCGGGAGGCGGGGACCCAGAGAGGCTGTGGCCCAGGCCAGCCAGCGTGCATCCAGCCCCGCCGGGTGGCGTCCTCTTCCCCAGGACACCTGAGTCATCGGGGGCCCTGTCAGCCTGGCCTGTGAGCCCCCGGGTGCCGTGGCCCTGGGAGTGTGAGTGCGCTCACGCCCACGGCTGGGGACACACAGACGAGTCACCACGTCACCGTCGGACTCCAAAGGTGGCTTGGGGGTCCCCAGAGACCCTCCCTGCATTGAGGCCACTCTGGCACTGGGGTGACCCTATGCAAGGAGGACATGCCCTCGCCCCAGAGGTGCATGGGGAGCGGCTGCGGACTGAAGTGCCGAGACGGACGGGCCGGCTCTGCCGCCGTGGCAGGGGTGGGGCCCCGGTGGGGGAGATGGAGTCGAGGGCGGCCTCGTCAGGGAGGAGGCGGACATGGGCGCCACGAGGGGGCGCTGAGGGGCTGGGTAAGCGGGAGAAGTCAAGGGGAGGCGCCCGGGTCCTGGGACGAGAGGTGAGGGGGCACAGGAGGGCAGGAGGGCTTCCGCTACAGTGACGGGCCGTCCCCAGCAGTGCGTGTGTCGGCGTGTCCGCCAGTGTGTCTGTCGGCCTGAGTGTGTCAGTGCGAGCCTGTGACCCCGAGGCTGCTCAGCAGGGGGCAGCAGGTGGGGTGCACGTCCTCCAGCGGAACCCCAAGCTTCACCCTGACCACCCCCCATCAGGGAGCTGTAGAAACTTTGCTGAATTAAGACACAGACCTGAAGAGGCTCAGACACATTTCCCCTAAAATCGATGCGCCCAGAAATGCGCCCCCACACACGCCCTCTTTGCAGTTGAGAGCACTTTGACTGGGCAGCCTTTTCAAGTGGTTCTGGGCAGGGAGTCAAGGCTGCTCTCCGGGAGAATGTGGTTGTAATTAGATAATTAATGGGGGGCTGGAGGAGGCTAAATGGAGCCCTTCCTCAGTGGGAGGGGCACGACCACAGTGACTGGTACGTGAGCTGCGCCCGCCCCCCCGGCACACGGCAGGCTCGCCCAGAAAAGCCAGCAACAACAGGGCCGTCCCCACGTGGCAGCGGGGTCCAGGGTTCGCTCCACAGTCCCCAGGGCCCGGGGCCCGGGCACAGACCTGCAACAGGTTCATCCGTCTTCCCGCCCGAGAGCCTCGGGGCCCCGCCCCCTCGGTGTCACCCCGACCCCGGCGGTGTCTGCTGACATGGACGGCGTTCTCAGCCACAGATGTAAACCATCTGGGGCCCAGGCCGCCTCCCACAGATGAGAGCCACCTGAGACCGGGGACGTGTGTGCGGCTCCGCAGCTGCCTGCAGGCCCAGGTGGGGGCGGCTGGACGGGGCTGCGGCCGTAACTCTGCCCTCCCCCACACCAGACCATCCCGGGACCTAACACAGGGGTGAGCCACCGACGGCAAGTCTCCAGAGAATGAGGTAGGGCTGGGCTCACGGGGGAAAAGTTCAATATGAGGCTTTGCACCCATCCGCCCAGCCACCCAGCCACACATCCGTCCGCCCATCCGTCTTTTCAGCACACACTGAGCACCGGCCGTGTGCCGCAGGCCAGGAGTGCCAGTAACTGTTTGAAAAGCTCCGATACAAACCAGAAGAACTCCAACAAAGGAGTAGAAACGCGTGGATGAGCAAGTAGAATGCAGGGGAGACAGTGACAACTTTTTAAAAGAAAGGGCAGGGGAGGCTGTGTGACCAGGAAGGGAAGGGACAAAGTACCTTGGGCTTTGTTGGACCATCAAGAAAAGCAGGGTGGGGACAAGGACAGAGGGGGTGGGCACAGATGCGGCGTCCCCCACCCCCGTCAGGCACAGAGGGGGCGCGAGCACACGCTCTGGGGGCTTTGCCAGTGGAGGTGGGAGGGGCGGGAGGGGTGGGCCGAGCGACCATGAAGTGCCCGAGGAGGCGCAGCCGGCGCCCACAGCACAGAGCGGGTGTCGTGGGCGCGGCCTCCTCACGGCCCCCTGCAGCCTCCGAAGTGCCGAAGTCTCCATCTCCACAAGACCCTGAGGTTGCCAGGTCCCCTCAAAGGGGCTGCCACCTGCCAGTCTGCTCTTGCTGCCACCTGGGGCGTCTTGCCTCCCTCTCAGGACCCCTAAACCAAAGACCCCTCAGCTCCTGGGCCCCAGGTGCCCTCTCTGGGACGGAGGGAAGGTGCCAGATGGAAGCGACCGGGAATGGGCACAGTGTTGGAGAAGCTGAGAGCTGTCACCCACCCTGCGCGTGCCCATCCCACGGCTCGGCTCGTTCCTGTTACACATTTGTCGAGCACTGTCAAGCAGCCAGGGCCCTCTGTCCCCTTGCCTCAACGAGACGCCACACCTGAACACAGCTCCCCAGGGTGGCTGGAGGGTTAGCATCAGCACCCCCTCACCCATCACACAGCAAACAGTGATTCCCATCGGGACTGCGGACCACGGCACTGAGCCCCCACAGACGGCCCGGGCAACGGAGACCGGACTTCCAAGACGGCGGAGCTCACTGCCGGGGAGAAGCCAGGGGGGTCTCTGCCCACAAAGTGAGAAGAGGCTGCCCTGCAAGGAAAGGAACCAGCTGGGAACAAGAGAAGGGCCCTCGGACATAACCTGAGCCCTGGCCGGTGCAGCTCAGTGGGTTGAGCGCCGGCCGGCGAACCAAAGGGTTGATGGTTCGATTCCCAGTCAGAGCACCTGCCTGGGTTGCGGGCTGGGTCCCCAGTAGGGGGCGCGTGAGAGGCAACCACACATTGATGTTTCTCTCCCTCTCTTTCTCCCTCCCTTCCCCTATTTCTAAAAATAAGTAAATAAAACCTTAAAAAAAAAAACCAAAAGAAGAAGTAACCCCAGCACAGAAGGAGAAGTTTACAAATAATTGAAGCAAAACAGTGTGACAGTCGAAGGAAGGCAGTGCGACAGGACACACGTACCCCTGGCCGCCCCCAGCATCCGGGCAAGAAGGCGAAGGATGCGGAAGACAGGGAGCAGGCGCAGCTGCAAACAGACGCGAGGGACATGTCCCCACGCGAGGAAGATCCGCAGCCTCAGAGTCATGGGAACCCCGAGTTCTGGGAAGGACCACCGACAAGATGGGCAGCTGAGCCACATCCCGAAGAAAGTTCTGGATTCTCAGAGTGCAGCAAACCTCCTGCAGGCGTCCAGACACGCAGAGAAACAGAAAAGAACCAGCCCAGTGGCTTCTGCGTGCTAATGCCACCCATGTCGTGGGCCGTCTGGGACGTCCGGAGTCCAGGTTGGAAAAGAACAGTGTTCCTTCAGCACCAGACAGACCTGCCGGATTGGGACCCATGTGTGCGGGGAGCAACAGAAACACATCTAGGCATGAACAGCCTCAGAAAACACACCTCTTACGTGCCACGTCTGTGGAAATACCACAGAAAAATGCCCCGTCCGGGTGGAAACGCGTTAGGGTCTGACTGTGCCGGTATGGCCACTGAGAGATACAACCCGCTGCCCCCAGGATGCGGGGAAAATGAAGACCCGAGGGAGGGCCTCGGACCTCAAAGGTAAAGCGGTGGCATAGATGTGGGTCCCCGGGAGCCCCGAGACCCCAGGTGCTCGAAGCCACAGTGAGTGCATGATGGCAGAGAACTGGACTGGGCAGTGGGTCGGTGGGCTTGGACTCTCGGTCACCGAGCATCGGCGTGCTCCTCAGGTGATCACCCGCGCCGCAAAAAGCAGGCCCCGCGCCGGGCCGAGGGGCCCGCCGTCCGCAAAGCGCCCGCTCTCCGAAGACGAGCAGGAAGAGCCAGGTGAGTGGCCTGCCGCGTCGTGCCCCCCCGCTGAGAAGCGGGGGCTGAGGCTCGTCGGGGCACACACCTGCTGAGCGAGCGACAAGGCCGGGGCTGTCCCTGCGCAGGTCCGATTCCGTCAAATACGATTTGCTTTTCAAAGGAAAAGTTTAAGGCCTCCCTCTCCCAGGGAAACGTGGGTCAAGAAGCAACTGGACTTCTGAGTCTTCCACGTGTACAAGGGGCCCCGCACAGCTGTGCCCTGGTCACTCGGTCCTGGGTCCTTTGCTCCTCTGGGGTGTCCCTAATCTGTAGGTGGTCCCTGAAGCAAGCAGTAGCAATGACAGGCAGAACACTCTGGTCTCTCTTTGGGGGCCCCTGCGCCCTTCTTCAAAGAGTTGGACAGAGGTCACGACCACATGAGTGAGGACCATGGAGGCCGAGGTGCTGCCCACGGTGCTGCCCCCAGCACTTTCCCCAGCCCCGCAAAATATCTCAGAGTTAAGATCTGGGAGCTTCTCTGTGGGACGGGCCTGGCCAGTCACCCTCTGGAGGGTCCAGCTTTCCCAGGAATGGCTGGCGGGCAGGGTTCCCTGATCGCACCCACAAAGCCCCCGGAACGCTCAGCGGGTTCAGGTCCTGCAGAGAAGCACCCCAGGCGCTGCGCAGCTCCAGGGGTACCCTGCGGGTTTCTGGGACCAGCGGCTGTGTGCGCTCAGGCCAGGTGAGGCGCTCAGGGAGGCCGCCCCCGCGCCCGCTCAGGCTTCGTGTACCAGAGGGACCGCGCCCGTGTGCGCCCGGTGCCACCGATGCGCCTGTGCCCCGAACCCGCTCTGCGTCTACGACCAGCCCCGTGCCTGCGGACGTCACCTGCGTGGGGCCCCTGCACCCAGGGTCCGCAGGCCTGGGGTCGGTGGGCAGAGTGACAGCAGGCAAGGACAGGCTGTCCCCCTCCCCTAAGCTCTACAACCGGGCCAGGCCCCTGGTCTCTGCCATGCGTGAGAAAGAGGACTCCCGTTTGGAACAGTCGTGTTAAGAAGCCAAGGCC
>PVJD01011226.1:0-47709 GCA_004026545.1 Mormoops blainvillei | reverse complement strand
GTGAGTAGATCTTAAAAGTTCTAATTACAAGGAAATAATTATAGCTATATACAATCATAGATGTTAACTGGTCTTATTGTGGTGATCATTTTGCGTTGTATACAAGTATCACGTCATCATGTTGTATTTTTGGAATTAATACAGTATTTCATATCAATTATATCTCAATATAAAAAATTGAAAAATGATTCTGTGTTTTTCACACTTGATACCTTTTAGAAACAACTGGAAAAGGCCCAGCTATAACTGAACATAAGGAAAGTGCATCAAAACTATTGTGCACACGAATCCCCTAGAAATCTTGTAAAACTGCTCATTCTGACTTAGCAGGCCTCGTATGGGCTCTGAGAGCCCACGCCGCTCACCTGTGATGCCCCTTTCAATTACCAAGGCTTTCAATAACAAACTCAAGAACAGGGACTGTAATTCTCCATAGATCTCTGTACTTAGTGGAGTCACAGCAAGTACTGAGTAGATTATCATTTACAACAATCTCCCGTAAACATCACTTCTTTTAGTCCTCATAACAGAGCTCAGAGCAGTATATATTAATATTTTGTTTTTTAATTTGAAGAAATGGATTAAGTTTTAAAGTTTTTAAGTGTTTTCACTAAGAAAAATTGCCAGTAGGCAATAAAGCCACAATTTGAATTGGAGAATCCTGACTCTAATCATTAGCATTTTTCATTGCACCACAGTTTCTTAAACTGTTCCTTGAAACTGATGTTCTTCAAGTACTAATGAAAAAAAATGTATTAAAGATTTTCTTCCTAAACAGAATTTTAAAATAAATATGCCTATAAGGAAAAGGTGCACCGTGCCACAGACCACCAAGAAGTTGCAGGTGAGACAATATAATACATGAACTCAGGACATCCCATGTACATTTTGATACATGGACAGCTATAGCCAATGAGATGCACCAATTTTCTGTTCCCTGTTTCAATCTATGAGTACCTGGTGGGCTCCATATACCATAATTTAATATTTTATGATCAAATAGGAGCATATTAGACATCAATGCCCCTCACCATCTTCAGGTCCTCATAGAAGAGGTAGAGAATGCGGTGTTGATCTTTGGCTTCCCACCATCCTTTCACGTGGTCATACCAAGAACCCCAGCACACTGCAAGACAAGAGGTAAAACAGGGCAATGAGTCACAGAGGTTCAACCAACAAATATTACACCAAAAAGAGAATTCCTGAATGTCACATTGATTAGTCCTTCATGTTAAAGAAGGCAGAACTCACGTTGTTCTAATGGAAATTTTTTTTTTTCTATAGTGATTGAGGGTTTTGAGAAAGGAAGGGCTCAAAGCTGAATTTTCATACCTTTCCCAGTCAGAAAACTTTCAAAATACTCTTCCCAGGTTCCTGGATCAGGAAGTCCTTTATTCATCCTTTGGAAATGGTAATAAGACACCATATTGTCCTTGGGATTTCTTGCTACATAGATTATCTGGGAATGGTGGGAGGAGAGGAAGAAGTACAAACAAGATTAGACTTCTGCATAATTATTACCCAAATTATGTTAGGTTGGATGCATTTCATTCAGGCGAAGTTTTCTGATGCTGCATTCTTGCGACCTTGGTGTTTGTGGGAGATGAAATTTTCATATCAGTTCGCATATCAATTATTATGAAGAGGTGAACTATTTTTTCTTTAATAATAAGTGTTTTAAGAGGAAATAGAATGAAGACCAGAGTATAACTCAGAATTCCTTTCGCTCTTTACCTTACAGTTTTGCTCTAGGAAAGAAGGAGGCAGCAACTGGATGGGAAGATGTGTTTTCAGGGTCCGTGGTGAAGGCATTGCATTAGCTTGTTCCAAACCTGAAAAATTGATTTTTTATTATTTCTCACTATTTTTCTCTATTTGTTTCAAAATATTGCTGCTTAAATTATGACTAGTTTAGAAACAATTGAACAATTTGTGGCAGCCGTAAGAGCACTGTAACTGTCTGCAGATCTGATCTGAAAGAAGGTGCCTAGCATATGAATGAAGTTTTGGGCTAGAGAAGTTTCTAACCATAAAAAATAATAAAACAAATAAGTACGGACCTAACAATTCAGACCTTTCAGCCATGGAATTACTTGGGCTCATCCTTGTGGAGTAAAATTAATTTCTAATTGGAGAATCAAAACTTAAGTTTTATATCAACAGCAACTCCATTAGAAAATGTCTGGAACAATTTGACTTCCAGCCAAGATGGAGGCACAGGTAGATATGCTTCGTCTCCTTGCACAACCAAAGGGAGGACAACAACAAATTTAAAAACAAACAATAACCAGAACTGCCAGAAAATCAAATTGTATGGAGATCTGACAACCAAGGAGTTAAAGAGGAAACACTCGTTCAGACTGGTAGGAGGGGCAGAGACGGGCAGCCAGGGTGGAGGGGACACGCGGTAAGACTGCAGCTGGCAGACCGCAGGGGGCGAGGCAGGAGTTGGTGGAACGGGAGGTCCCACATTTTCGTGTGGATAAACAAGGAGGAGAAACTGGGGAATGAGATAGACCGCACAACCCAGGGATCCAGCACGGGAAAGGAAAGCCTCAGAACCTCTACTGGTAAAAACCTGTGGGGTTTACAGCAGCGGGAGAAACTGCCAGTCTCAAGGGAGAGTTCGCCTGAGAGACCCACAGGGTCCTAGAACTACACAAACCCACCAACATGGGAATCAGCACCAGAAGGCCCCAACTGGCTTGTGGGTAGCAGGGGAAGCAACTGAGAGCCAACCAAGAACCAAGCAAGCGACAATCCCTCTCTGACCCCTCCCCCACATACAGTGCCACAAGAGAGTGATGTGGTTGCCATGCGCTGGCGAGTACCTAAGGCTCTGCACCTCACAACATAATAGGCATACCGAAACCAAAAAAATAAATAAATAAATAAGTATATATATATTATATTTTATATATATATATATTTATATATCTGTGTGTGTGTGCGTGTACACACACACATATGTATACACAGATATATAGGGTCCAAAGGAAAGAACAGTCAAAGCTCCAAAAACAGAACTAAGTGATGAAGACATAGCCAACCCAACAGATGCAGAGTTCAAAACACTGGTAATCTGGATGCTCGCATAAATGTTTGAATATGGTTGCAAAATAGAGGAAAAAGTGAAGGTTATGCAAAGTGAAATAAAGCAAAATATACAGGGAACCAACAGTGAAGGGAAGGAAACTGGGACTCAAATCAATCATTTGGAGCAGGGAAAAATAAATAAACATTCAACCAGAACAGAGTGAAAAAACAAGAATTCAAAAAAATCAGGAGAGGCTGAGGAACATCTGGGACAACTTTAATCGCTCCAGCATCTGAATCATAGGCGTGGCAGAAAGAGAAGAGGAAGAGTAAGACATTAAAAACTTATTTGGAAAAATAATGAAGGAGAACTTCCCCAATTGGGTGAAGGAAATAGGCTTCCAGGAAGTCCAGGAAGCTCAGAGAACCCCAAAGAAGTTCAACCCAAGGAAGCACATGCCAAGGCACATCACAATTGCATTACAAGGTTAAAGATAAGGAGAGAATCTTAAAAGCAGAAAGAGAAACGGAGACAGTTACCTACAAAGGAGTTCCCATAAGACTATCAGCTGACTTCTCAAAAGAAACTTTACAGGCAAGAAGGGGCTGGAGAGAAGTATTGAAAGTCATGAAAGGCAAGGGCTTACATCCAAGAATGCTCTATCCGGCAAAGTTATCATTTAGAATGGAAGGACAGAAAAAGTGCTTCCCAGATAAAGTAAAGTTAAAGGAGTTCATCATCATCAAGCCCTTATTACATGAAAGGTAAAAGGGGTTTATCTAAGAAAAAGATCAAAACTATGAACAGTAAAATGACAATGGACTCACAACTATCAACAACTAAACCTAAAAAAATAAAACAAAAACAAACTAAGCAAACTGCTAGAACAGGAACAGAATCACAGAAATGGAGATCACGTGGAGGGTTATCAGAGGGGAGAAAATGGGGGAAAAGGTACAGGGAATAAGAAGCATAAACAGTAGGCACAAAATAGGCAGGGGGAGGTTAAGAATAGTATAGGAAAGGGAGAAGCCAAAGAACTTACATGTGTGACTCATGGACTTGAACTAAGGGAAGGAATGCTGGTGGAAAGGGGGTGCAGGACGGAGGGGAGTAAAGGGCAGAAAAAAATGGGACAACTGTGATAGCATAATCAATAAAATATATTTAAAAGAAGAAGAAAATGTCTGGAGTACAGCAATGACTATATATATATATATATATATATATATATATATATATTTTTTTTTTTTTAAACAAAGTCACGAAACCATCGATAATTGTTTGAATGCCTAGGATTTTTTCTTTTACTGAACAACATCTTTATTTTTTAAATTTTTTTATTGTTGTTCAAGTACAGTTTTGTCCACCCCCCCACTACTCCCCCCCACCTTTGACCCCACCCCCCCTTGACTTTGTCCATGAGTCCCCCAAATATGTTCCTTGACCACCCTTCCCCTGTTTCCCCCTGTCTACCCCACCACCCTCCTCTGTTCACTGTCAGAATGCCTAGAATTTTGAGAGAGCTATTTGATATTAAAAATTTTAAGTATATATTTAGGAGTACAGTCAAGTGAGGTTATTCCATACTCACCACATCCTAGCGACGGCATTATAAATTCAATGAAAGGAATTCGCATATGAGTAGGTGCTCGTCGACTTTTGTCAACATCACCTTCATTCTGTATTAAGTCCACTATCTCCTGAGTCCATGTTGTTCCTTATTTCACATGGGAGATGAAGATGCATAGACATTTAGTATACTATATTCCTTAAAAAATGATCAAATACTTGTTAGAACATTTAGGTGAATTTTGATGCTAGGTTTATAATGGCATTCGGAAAACATCATCCTTTATATCTTATTTTATAATAATATGAATTTTTATAAAAAGACTGCAATTGGAAGTAGACTGTATATTGATAAATACAGAGATTTTTTTTTTTTTTTTTGGCACAACCATTAATTTGGATAGCTATCCTGTTGATTTAGCTGCACTGTTCTTTAGAAAGAATAGTGTTCAGACTCTGAACTAGAAGACTTCTCAGGGCTTCTGAAGGCTGCTGAGGTGAAACCGGCATTGTAAAACCAGAGCTTCCCTAATTCTTCCCCAGTTCAGCCTGGGGAATCCCTTTTGTAGCTCACTCATACAAAGCAGCTTTTTACAAGATCTGCAATAAAGGCTTGTATTGGGAATAAATAAATCAACAAGTCTAGCCTTTCTGTTCTTAGATGTTTTATTCACTCTTTCGTGCAGAAGTAAAAAAATAATGTACATTACAGGAAGAATTAAATTCTTAAAAAGTGTAGGTCATTTTAATATGTTTTGTGTAGCTTCAGTTTCCACAGTAATTTGTCTTAGGTATATTACTCTGCCAAGTGAGAAGTTTTCCACTCAAACTAGAATCAGTTTCTTTATTTCATAATTAATGCATATTTCCCACTTACCTTCCTAGCTCTCTTCTTCACCTTCCCTGCTTCCCTTCCACCTACCTGCTTTGGGATAGGTAGAAATAAGTAGATCATCAGGCTTGGCTTGGAAGTTCCAGATCTGATCCCAGATGTCACAGGTGGGCGTGGGTTGAAGAATTCCCTTCACATAGCCGGCAGTTACGCGCTCTGTTCCACCAAGTTTCAAATCCTCCATTTTGTTTAAGGCCATTAGCGTCAGAAATCACAGTACTAGTTCAGATAAAATGTTAGCTTTCAGCCAGCACAAAGCTGTATTCTTGATATCATACAGAAAATGAAAAACTCAGACCACAAGCCCTTCCTAGGACAGCCTGGAGACAGCTATAAATCAAGAGAAAACTAGCAGTAGGCCTGCTGGTCCCAGTTCCACAGAGCGAGGAGCTGTTGTTTAGGACTTTGTACACAGGCGTTTTCTTAGTGAACTCCAGCTCTCCTCCCCAGCCAGGCTGTGACATAATATCTGAGGCATTCACAAATCCTGGAGCTGTGTCGTACTCATGCTCAGTCCTGCTCTTCTATTGTTTACCAGTTTCACAAGAGACCGTGCCAAGCTGCTTATATGCCTCATCATTGTCTGCATAAAATAATTCACAGACACTTTCATTAATTGTTTCTTCTGGGAATTTTAAACTAAATGAAAAGTTGTAGATAATTTGCCCATGGAATTGTAGATTGCAACATAGAATAACTTCCCTGAAGGGCTGAAGGGAAATTTCTCTGGACTGTTAACAATGAAGTCCTAGATTTGAATCTCCCAGCAGATATCTGAAAAGGTCAGCTTTGTTATTTTTAAGAGTAAAGCAAACAATGCTCTGTTAGAGAAGGTTTCCTTCCTTTGGTAGGCCATTTACTATCAGTATCAATAGGAGTCTCTTCACAACTATGAAACGTGTGTCTCAAAAGCAAAATGTTTGCAAAAACTCCCGGGTTACAGAAGATGGTGGCTGTGTTAGGACACAAACCCGTTTGCTTCTCCCTTCTTGGAATTCACTTCCCAGGCTCATGCCAGAGTCCCCTGTAAGCTTTGTTTTATAAAAAGCCTTGCGATTTATTTATCCTGCTTGTTCCTTTCCTTGGAACCATCCCTGACTCCTGCCTTAGTTTTTTGTTTTTGTTTTTGTTTTTGTTTTTGTTTTTTTTAATCTCCTGGTTCAACCACAACCTCGTCTTTGCTGACCGTCTTTAAAAAGGCCAAATTCCTTTTAGTTTTTAACTGCTAATTTTTATAAGGTTGCCCACCCAGTTTTTCTTTCTTTTCTTGTGATATAATAAAAATATATCTATCTATCTGGTCCTTGTGTAGAGGGAATCAAGGCTGCCTTGATATCAGGTATTGTGATACCTTCAACTTTGCTTTTTCCCCTCAACGCTGCTGAGGCTATTCAGGGTCTTTTTGGGTCCACATAAATTTTTGGAATGTTTGTTGTAGATCTGTGACATATGCCACTGGTATTTTTAATGAGAATTGCATTGGGTCTGTAGACTGCTTTGGGTAGTATGGACATTTTAATGATGTTAATTCTTCCAATTCATGTACATGTATTGCTTCCACTTATTTATATCTTCCTCAATTTCTTTCTCCAATGTCTTACAGTTTTCCAAGTACAGGTTCTTTACCTCCTTGGTTAAATTTATTCCTAGGTATCTTATTTTTTGTGTTGCAATAGCTTTTGCTATTGCTGTGAGCTATTCCTAATAGCTTTTGCTGTGTTGGATTGCTTTTGTGGCTTCTCTGTCGATAGTTCATTATTGTTGTATGGAAATACATGTATGGATTCCTGAATATTAAGTTTGTATCCTACTACTTTGCTAATTCATTTTTTAGATCATGGAGTTTTATTTTTTGTTTGTTTGTTTGTTTGTTTGTTTGGAGGTTCTAGCAGGGGAGCGCAGCTACTCATATACCCTTGACAGAAGACCGGTCCTCTCCCATAGTTGGGAAGGCCATCCTCTTTGGCTGAGCATGCACGTTTGGGAGGGACACGCATGGATCAGTGAGGGAGGAAGGGGACGCCCACCTAACCAGCCAGATCAACTGAATCAATCCTGGCGATCAATGGGGTGAGAGATGTCACAACCAGATCGCCCTCACATCCGTGATCTAGGAGGGTTTTTGATGGAGTCTTCAGGGTTTTCTATGTGCAAATATTATGCCATCAGTAAATAATTACAGTTTTACTTCCTTCTTTTCAATTTGGATTCCTTTTATACCTTCTTTTTGTCTGATTACTGTGACTTGGAATTCCAGTACTATGTTGAATAAGAGTGGTGAGAGCGGACATCCCTATCTTGCTCCTGATCTTAAGGGAAATATTTTTAGATTTTGCTCATTGAGTACAATATTGAGTGTGGGCTTCTTACATACGGCCCTTATTACGTTTAGTTATATTCCCTCTATTCCCACTTTGTAAAGAGGCCCGTTTTTTGTTTTTATCATAAATGTGCACTGGATTTTATTGAATGTTTTTCTGCATCTTACTATTATCATGTGGGTTTTATCATTTGTGTTATTTATGTGATGTTTCACATTTATTGATTTGTGGATATTGCATCAACCTTGCATACTCAAAATATAAATCCCACGTGATGATGGTACTGATACAGTCAGTGTGTTACTTGACCTGATTTCCTAATGCTTTGTTGAAGATTTCAGCATCTGTGTTCATCAGGGTTATTGGCCTATAATTTTCTTTCTATGTAGTGTCTTTATCTGGTTTTGGAATTAGTACAATGCTGGCCCCATAGTATGAGCATGGAAGTCTGCCCTCCTCTTGAAATTTTAAAATAACTTGAGAAGGATAGGTATTTCTGCTTTGAATATTTGGTAAAATTTACCTGTGAAGCTATTTGGTCCTGGGCTTTTATTTTTTTGAGTCCTTTGATTACTGCTCCAATTCAACTAGTTGTAATCTGTCTATTCAGAGTCACTGACTCTTCCTGACATAGTTTTGAAAGACTACATGTTTCTAGAAATTTATTCGTTTAGTCCAGATTGTCCAATTTGTTTTCATGTAGTTGCTGGTAATATTTTCTCACTGTCCTTTTTATTCCTTTGGTGTGAGTTCTTACTGTTCCTCTTTCCTTTCTGATTTTACTTATTCAGATTTTCTCTCTTCTTTTCTTGATGAGTCTGGTGAAAGATTTGTAAGTTTGTTTGTTTGTTTGTTTGTTTTTTAATCTTTTCGAGGGACCAGTTCTTGCTTTCATTGATCTTTTGTATTTTTTAGTCTCTATTTCATTTTTTCTGCTTTGATCTTTATTATTTCCTTCTTCATTCTCACTTTGGGGTTCTGTTATTCTCTTCCAGTTTATTTAAGTGTAAAGTAAGTTTGTTTATTTGGCTTTTTTGTTTGTTTTCTGAGGTAGGCCTACAATGCTGTACATTTTCCTCTTAAAGCTGCTTTTGCTGCGTCCCATAGATCTTGGGTTGATTTGTTCTCATTTTCATTTGTTTCAATGTAATTTTCAATTTATTTTTAAAATTTAAATTTAGGAGGTCAGAAGATGGTGGCAAAGTAGGTGGGAGCTAAACCCTCTTGCTTGTGCACCCAACTGGGACACCTAGGCGATCTTCTGAAGAACTGAGTGATCAGCCAATGAAATTCCAGCTTATTGGAAGTTCAGAAGCCAAAGATTGCAGAGGATGATAGAAAACAAATGATCCAATGGAGGGAGAGAAGAAAAAAAAAGAGAGAGAACAAGAAATGGAGCCCAACATCCCTCTGACTGAGCCACCAAAGAAGAGAGCAGAATGCATTTAGTGGGTTTAAAATCAGCAGGAGGCATTTTTTTTTCTTTCTTTTTTTCTTCTTGCAAGTGTCAGACATTAAGACCTAGAGCTCTGAAAGGGCAGACACAGATCCAGAAAGAGATCAGAAGGCTAAAGCCAAAAACAGAAAAACTTTCACTTTCATATCCTTCAGAACTTGCTTTTTACCTTTTATTTTACTGGGGTTCTTTTGTTAATTTTATTTTTTTATGCGTTTTAATTTTTTAACTTTTTCTTCCTTACATTTAGCTTTCTTTGTTTTGTTTGTTTGCTTGATTTCCTTGTTTTACTTGTTTTCCTGTTCTACCTTTCCTATTACATTTTAATTTCTCTTCTGACACTGAACCCATATTCCAATAACATGCTACTCTTGGTCTTTTAATTTTTATTCTTTTTATTCGGATTAAATATTGCTTGTCTTATTATTGTGGTTCCAAATCCCACAGAGCACCCTAGCTGGGTCTTGGCCATTTTCCCTACCTTCCTGAGTTTTATTACGGCTGTGGTTAAATTTATTTTCTCCCACAATATCCCAAGGTTCTGTCACTTACTCTCACTATATCTCATCATTTAACCTCACAAAGGCTTTCTGCTTTCTGGAGTTAGCTCACATTCTTCCCACCCTCCCCCTGCCCAAAGAGAGTCTTATCTCTTTTTCACCTTTAAAACAAAAGTGGCCACAAAAGAAATATCATGCTTACTGTGGTACTTCTCCAAGGATCTCCTATCTGTTCCCTACTTGCTAATACTCCAGTTCCTTTAGAACATTCCCCCACTGTTTTACTCCATTTTGCCTTCACCCTGCCCCTGATCACATACAAGATAAGGTGGGAGTTGGAAATACCGGTAAAACCACAGGAAGAGGGAATCCACCAACCAGGTAGCCACCAAAAGGAAAAGCCCAAGTGCAAGAAGAGGCACCACACAAATGGAAGAAAGGGCAAACCTAGAGCATCCAGACACAAAGGTCAAAGATACCACACCACTGAGTCCCACAGAACTCCCACCACAGAAGTTCGCATTACAAAGATAGCTGGCAGAGCAGGGCATCAGGAATCACAGAAACAAACAAAAGGAGTCCCCAAAAGTGGGGAGACAAAGAGAGAACCAGCAACCAAAGGGAACAGAAGACTCCCTGCTGAAAGAGCTCTGAATGACACAGAGGCAAGCAAACTATCAGGTATAGAATTAAAAAAAAAACGGTGATCAGGATACTCAAGGAACTCAGAGAAAACTGCAAGGAGCTGAATGAGAACCGTAACAGTATGAAAAAGGAAACAGAAACCTTAAACAAGAACTAGGAAGAAATGAAGAATACAATTTCTGAAATAAAATAATACACTAGAAGGAATTACAAGCAGACTGGATGAAGCAGAGGACTGAATTAGTGAGCTGGAAGATAAGGTAGAAAGAAATACCCAGGCAGAGCAGGTGCATGAAAAAAGACTCAAAAACTATGAAGATAACGTAAGGGAAACGCAAGACAACATGAAACGCAATGACTTTCGAATCATAGGAATACCAGAAGGAGAAGAATAGGAGCAAGGGGTAGAAACCCTGTTTCAAAAAACAATGACGGAAAACTCCCCAAACCTGGAGAGGGAAAATACCATGCCATTTCAGGAAGGACAGAGACTCCCAATCAAGGTGAACCCAAAGAGACCTACTCCAAGACACATCCTAAGTAAAATGGCAGGTA
This sequence comes from Mormoops blainvillei, assembly GCA_004026545.1. Classification (NCBI taxonomy): domain Eukaryota; kingdom Metazoa; phylum Chordata; class Mammalia; order Chiroptera; family Mormoopidae; genus Mormoops; species Mormoops blainvillei. The sequence goes on along the minus strand of PVJD01011226.1, from coordinate 36,731 downwards.
TCAAAAAGAGAGACTCTTAAAAGCAGCAAGGGAGAAACAAGAAGCAACATGCAAGGGTGCAAAGATAAGGCTAGCAGCTGATTTCTCCACAGAAACACTACAAGCCAGAAAGGAATGACAAGAAATATTTCAAGTAATGAAAAGCAAAGGCCTGCTACCAGGACTACTCTACCCAGCAAGAGTCTCAAAACGGAAGGAGAAATAAGGAGTTCCCCAGACGAAACAAGGCTGAAAGAATACATGCCTACCAAGCCAGCACTGCAAGGGATGCTAAAGGGGCTATATAAGAAGAGGAGCAAAAGAGTGAGAGAGAGAGGAACACAGGTACAAAGAGGGAAAAATGCAGAAGTGCCTATCAATAATAACCTTAAGTGCTAATGACAATCAAAAGACATAGAGTAGCTGAATCCATAAGAAAACGTGACTCACACATATTCTGCCTACAGGAGACCCACCTCAGAAAAAAAGACCTACACAGACTGAGAGTGAAGGGTTGGAAAAACATACTCGAAGCAAATGGACAGGGGAAAGAAAAAAAAAGCCAGGGTAGCAATACTTATATCAGACATATTAGACTTCGAAACAAAAGCCATAAAAAGAGATACTGAAGGACACTACATCATACTCAAGGGAACAATCCATCAAGAAAGACATAAACATTGTAAATATATATGCACCCAACACAGGAGCACCCAAATATATAAGGAAAATCTTGGAGGACTTCAGGGAAGATATAGAGAGCAACACATTTATACTAGGGTATTGTAACACCCCACTGTCAAAAGTGGATAGATCTTCTAAATAAAACATCAACAAGGATATTGTGGCATTGAACAATGTCCTTGATCAAATGGGTTTAACTGATAGAGACTGAACCTTTCATCCCAAAGTAGCAAAATACACATTCTTTCCAAATACACATGGAACATTTTCAAAGATAGACCACATCATGGGACACCAAACAAACCTCAACAAATTCAAGAAAATGCAAATCATATCAAGCATATTTTCAGACCGCAATGGTCTGAAACTAGAAACCAACCTCAAGGAAAAAACTCAAAAACATGCAAACTCATGGAGACTGAATAGCATGCTATTAAACAATGAGTGGGTTAATAATGAGCCCAAGCAAGAAATCAAAATCTTTCTGGAAACAAGTGAAAATGAACACACAATTGTGCAAGCCTTATGGGACACGGCAAAGGCAGTTCTGAGAGGGAAATTCATAGCGTTACAGGCCTACCTGAAAAAGGAAGAAGTATTTCAAATAAACGACCTTACACAACAACTATAAGAACTGGAGGAGCAACGACAAGCAAAGCCAAGAGAGATTATAAGGAAGCAAATAACCAAGATCGGGGCAGAATTAAGTGACACAGAGACTAAAAGAACTTATCAAAGGATCAATAAATCCAGGAACTAGTTCTTTGAGAAGATATACAAAATTGAGGAACTTTCACAGCTCCAGGTCTTATTGTCTTACACTTGCAAAAATAAGGAAAAAGAGGGGAAAAGAAGGAAAAAATACAACCCTCCTGATGACTTTAAACCCACCAAAGGGGCCTGCTGGTCTTCCTTGATGCTGCAGTCAGAGGGGGCCTGGGCTCTGTTTTTGGTTTTCAGTTGCTTTTTGCTGGGCTTTTTTTTCCTCCCCTGCATAGCCGTGAAGATGTGGGCTGTATTTGGGCCTCAGTTTTCCCTGATTCAGAGACTGTAGCTGAGCCCTCAGAGTGCTACATGGCCCTCAGGGTCCATATGCCTCAGGCTGGCACCTTTAATCTCCCTCAGTGTGCAGCCCTTTGATAAGTCCCTGAGGTGCACCGAGAGGGAGCAACTTGCACCCCTCCTCCTCACTCTTTGCTGGCTTGGGCACTGCACGTGTGCCAAGTCCTTTTGGGGCAGTTTAGCTCCCCTATTAAATTAAGCCTCTCTGAGGACAGCTACCTCTTTTGCCCCAGTTGCCCCGCTTTGCTCAGTCCTTGGGGTGCCCTTATTTGGAGTAATTCATGCCCCTCCTCCTTCTTCCCTGTCCCCGCCAGCAGTGCACCAGAGGTCCTTGCACAGTGGCTGAGGGCCCTTTTTTTTTTTTTTTTTTTTTTTTTTTTTTTTTTTTTTTTTTTTTAGTGAATTCCCCTTGTTTGCGGGTGACCTTTCCTGACAATCACCGGGATTTTCACTCAGCCCGACTCTGAGCAGCCCCGGGACTATCTGCATCACAGTCAGTCATGGCTCTTCTCTTCTCCCATCTCCGGGCTCCCCAGTTTCTCTAGTATTGTCCCAGCCGGCGATCACTGTTTCAGCTGCGGTGTGCTGCCTGCTCTGTGTCTCCCACTGCCCAGCGACCAAGTCTTTACTGGGGCAGGTCTGTGACTTCCCTGCTCTGGGAGGAGGGGGGCTGGCAGGTTACGATTGCTGAGCCAGCTCTCCTCCAAAGCTCCTGCAGTAGCCATGGTCCCTGGAACAGGGCTCGGGACTGCCGCAGCTGGGTCTGTGGCACAGGACCCGGGGACCTTCCTGACAGCCTGCAAAACCTCCTTACCATCTGCTTCCCGTCATCCTATGCAATCTTTGGCTTCCAATCTTCACATAACCTGGAATTTCCTTGGCTGATCACTCGGTTCTTCAGAAGAATGGCCAGGTGTCCCAGTAGGGCGCAGGAGCAAGAGGGTTTAGCTCCCACCTACTTCGCCACCATCTTAATGGAAACATTTCTTTCAAAAGTTCTATGCAATGCATTCTTACCCAGAAAAAATTCCAACTCCATTTATTTGATGACAGACACCTTTTGAGTGCCTTATCCATGCAGAGAAGTGGAAGGCATCAAAACATGACTAAAACAACATTCCTTCCCCCAAGGAGGGTGCAGCCTGGAGGGAGCTGCAGCATATGAGTAGGTGAACTGTATCATCAAACAAACTGTGATACATATTAACATAGATTAAAAGGTGACGCAGGATCATAGAGAGGAAAAACAAAACCACATGGCATGAAGCCACAGAAAAACTGGGGAAAGTAGCATGACGCCTTTGGTATTTCACAGCAGCCCACTCTCTAGCCACAAAGCACATTCAGTACAGTCAGCTTTTTTGTCTCCCTAGCACCCAAAAGTCCAAGACTGTCCTACTTAATAATTTACAATTGGCCTTCAAACAAACCTGGTTTGAGTTGCACAAGTAGTCCACTTATACCCGGTTTCTTTCAACAAACAGTTTATCTTTCTTATGATTTTCTTAATCACATTTTATTTCCTCTTCCTTATTTTATTATAAGAACACAGTATATAATACATATAACATATAAAATATGTGTTAATTGACTGTGTATCCGTAAGGCTTCTGGTCAACAGTAGGCTATTCGTAGTGAACTTTTGGGGGAGTCAAAAGTTATATGTGGATTTTTGACTGTGCAGAGGTTGGCAGCCCTGCCTATTACATTGTTTAAGGGTCAACTGTATTTCTAAAACCTCAGGGACACACAGTTCAGAGGTTTTCTGAGGCCCAGAAATCCTTCAAGACCCAGTGGAATGTCTTCAATGACAAAGCCCAAAGGCGGGAGGGAGCGGAGCAATATTTAGGAGAGAGGGGGAGCATATCTCTATTTTATTCCCACCCCCACCTCTATGGCCAAAAAGCCACGTCTCTTTCCATAACAAATGCTAGTTAATTCTAAATGAATAAAGCTCAAGATTAGTCACTCTTGACCTTAAAATATGAAGTTCAAAAGCTGTGGCTAATGAATTAGAGGAAAAGAAGGAAATAAGAGGAAAATGTATTTTACTTTGAAGTACCCATTTTTTCCTTTAAGCAATAGGTTATACCAATTTCTTAGGCAGGTTCCTTAGAAGCAGAAACTGAGACAAAGATTTGTGGGCATTTTGAGTTACTGGGGAGTGAAGGAAGCAGGGCAAAGAATGAAAGGAGTTACACATGAATATGATTTCAGGGAAAAAAATCTGGGGTGGGGAGACGGGAGCAAGAAGAGAAGCTGCAGAAGCCATTCTGCAGTGAGGCTGTATATCCCAGTGTGGGGAACAATGAGGTTAGAGTTTAATTCCCAGGCACCTTGAGGCAAAGTAGGAGAAGGCTGCGAGGACCTGAACCCTGAGCTCAAACAGCTGTGGTAGCTGGGGGATGGGCATACCATCCTCACCAGGAAGCACCACCCCAGGGGATTAGGGTAGGGCACCAACATCTGCTTTGATCAGGCATTTCCAAAGAAAATAAAGTGTAAGGGAAAACTGTGAACAGAGAAGGAAAAGTACATTAGTAAATAGGATACGAAATTGGACTCTCCATGCTGCCTGAGTCTATAATTACTTATACAATAAACCGCGTGCAGGGAAATGGGGACAATATCTGCATGGGACCTGTGTGAGAGCACGTAAGTTTGGTGGTTCAAGTGGTATCAGTCCTAGATTATCACATTTCAACGATGTACTCTTGAAATCTTAGCTGATCTTAATAACCGTGGGTTGCAGGTAGAATGCTCCCTAGCCTGCAGAAAACTTCCTGTTACCTTTGTCATATTTTCTCATATCTCCCACTAAAACCTTCCCTTTGCTTGGCAAGAGTCAATGCCAGTTTCCTATAGGCACAACTCCCCATTAGCACTGTAACCTGAACTCACATGCCTGAACACACATTCCTATAATGCGCGTTTCTATATGATGTTCAGATTCCACATGCGAGTAGTTGTTTGTACAATATTATTAAGTGTGTTTCAATAAAAGTTCAAAAAGTATAATGTACAGCAAGAGATACAATTATAACCAAAACAAAGGCTAATTAAAAGCTCCTGTGCCTCGTCATAATCTAGCCCTGGGTTTATTGGAAGTCAAAGCAAAGAGAGACATAATTTTCACTAACTTTTGAACAACTAAGAATTCCAGTCCATTGAAAGAAATAAGGCTTTTGGGCGCATTTTGTTTTCTTTTATGTGTTGTTGTTGTCTTGGTATAGCACACTAAGAGGTCACACATAGGATACTAAGATAGCCTTCTTTCTCCCATTTTTTGACTTCTCATTGCTTACCTTTATGGGCCATCATCACAACAAACTGACGTCTTCCCGAATTTTTGCTCCAATGCCCAGAACAGAGAGAATCTGACCATCCTGCCCCCAGATCGCCACCGACCACATTCAATCAGCTATGTGGCAGAGGTGTGGAGTAGGCACAGACCAAACCAGGCACCCAGAAATTCAACTTCAAAAAAAACATGGGATGAGGGGCAAGCAAAAAGCACCAGGATGGTGTAGCTGACATATCCAGAGAACCAAGAGGAGCTTGGACAAAGTTGAACATGTGAACAGGCTCAGCACTGCCGTCAAATGGAAGAAGGCATCATGTTATCACAAGGCCTGGCAGAACCTTGCCCACGTTTATCGTGTAATTAATTTAATGAATCAATTAATCCTGATAACCTCCTACCTTGAGGGGGTAGAGAGTAGCATTCTACCATGCGTATAATGAGTTACTATCATTTTAGAGCAATTATTTCAAGAAAAATTGAGAAAGGCCAGTCTGACCACCCACAAGCACTTACATTATAGGCAAATGGTACTGCTAAAAAATGATTAATGGAACATGAATAGTTAGGTCTGAGATGTCATCACAACATCTACTTACCTCAGATTTCTCTCTTTTTCAGTACTGATCTTTACACCTGATCCCCTGATTTTGTATAGTCTGGGGATGCTACTACATTGTATGGGTTGGCCAGATGCTGGACATTGCCAGAGAAAAGAGCCTGCCAACAAAATCCTCACCCTTGAGACTTACTCAAGTCTGCTCTCATTTCACAGTGAGTGAATAAAAGTATAGTTTCCTTCTTTGCTGAATGTCCAAATTCTTAGCAAAATCTAATCATGAATCTGAATAGGCAGTAAAATTTGTTCTTGTTCCTATTTATAGAACTGCAAACTTTAACCTAGAAGTGGGCATATAAGCTGCTTTCAGAGAGTCCAGACCATCAGGTTAGCACTAAAAGATCCTGAGTGAGTCAGGTTGCACTCATGTCTCCTCTGTGGGCCATACAAACCAGAGAGTAGGATCAGAATCCTTCCAGGGAACAGGCAGCAGGCCAGTCAGCAATATGTTACACCTCTCTTAAGTTAGCAGGTGGGGGTATTGAAGGTCTGTCCACATTTTGTTCTTCATATCTAAGCTAAAATTGGGAAAGTACTGTGGTCTTCCTTGTGCCAGGACCCCTCTGATCAAGGTGGCTAAAGCTGATATAATCAGAGGCTTCTATGGACATCGATGTTGTGAGGTAGGTCAAAAAGAGCCCTTTGAGACTGACTAGCATGCTATTAAACAATGAATGGGTCAACAATGAGATCAGGGAAGAAATCAAAAAGTTTCTGGAAACAAATGAAAATGAACACACAACAGTCTAAAACCTAGGGAAATAGTGAAGGCAGTCCTGAGAGGGAACTTCATAGCAATAGAGGCCTACCTAAAAAGGGTAGAACCATTTCAAATAAACAACTTAACCCTACCTACATTTACAAGAACTGGAGGAACAACAACAAACAAAGCCCAGAGTGAGTAGAAGGAAGGAAATAACCAAGATCAGAGCAAAATTAAATGACACAGAGATTAAAAGAACAATTCAAAGGGTTCCTAAATCCAGGAGCTGGTTCTTTGAAAAGATAAACAAACGCTACAAGACTTTAATGAGGCTCCTCAATGAAAAAAAGATGACCCAAATAAATAAAATCAGAAATGAAAAGGGGGAGTTTATAACTGATATCACAGAAATACAAAGAATTGTAAGAAATTACTACAAGGAACTATATGCCAAGGAATTTGAAAACCTGGGTGAAATGGGGAAATTCCTGGAAAAATATAATCTCCCAAAACTGAATGAAGAAGAAGCAGAAAGCCTGGACAGGCCGATAACAGCTAGTGAAATTGAAGCAGTAATAAAAAAAACTCCCGGCACACAAAAGCCCTGGACTGGACGGTTTCACAAGGGAATTTTACAAAACATTTAAGAAAGAGCTAACCCATACCTTCTCAGACTTTTCCAAAAAATCCAAGAAGAGGGAAGACCCTGAAACTCTTTTTTTTATTTTTTTTATTTATCTTATTTTTAGACAGAGGGGAAGGGAGGGAGAAAGAGAGGGAGAGAAACATCAATGTGTGGTTGCCTCTCGTGTGCCCCCTACTGGAGACCTGGCCCGCAACCCAGGCATGTGCCCTGGCTGGGGAATCGAACTGGCGACCCTTGTGTTTGTAGGCTGATGCTCAATCCACTGAGCTACACCGGTTGGGGCCCAAACTCTTTTTATTAGGCCCAAGCCAAGTAAAGACACAATGAAGAAACAAAACTATAGGCCAATATCACTAATGAACATAGATGCTAATATCCTCAACAAAATATTGGCTAACCACACCCAGCAATACATTAGAAAGATCATACACCATGATCGAGTGGGGTTCATCGCAGGGATGCAAGGATGGTAAAATATTCACAAATCAACGAACGTAACACATCACATAAACAAAAGGAAAGACAGAAATCACATGATCATATCAATAGATGTGGAAACAGCACTTGATAAGGTACAGCACCCATTTATGACATAAAACGCTCAGCAAAGTGGGAGTAGAGGGAGCATACCTCAACATAATAAGTGCCATATACAAGAAACCTACGGCCAACATCATACTCAACAGGTAAAACTAAAAGCTTTCCCACTAAGTTCAGGAACAAGGGAAGGATGTCCGCTCTCAGCACTTCTATTCAACATAGTATCGGAGGTCCTAGCCACAGTGATCAGACAAGATAAAGAAATGAAAGGCATCCAAATTGGAAAGGAGGACACAAAACTCTCATTGTTTGCACATGACATGATAGTGTACATAGAAAAGCCTATAGGCTCCACCAAAAACTACTCCACCTACCAAGTGAATTTGGTAGAACAGTGGAATACAAAGTCAATATTCAGAAATTGGAGGCATTTTTGTACACCTACAATGAAATATTAGAAACAGAAATTAAGAAAAAAAAATCCCATTTGCTATAGCAACAAGAAAAATTAAGTACCTAGGATTAAACCTAACCAAGGAGGTTAAACACCTGTACTCAGAAAACTACAGAACACTGAAGAAAGAGATTAAGGAAAACACAAATGAAGGGAAGCATATACCGTGTTCATGGATTGGAAGAATTAACATTATCAAAACGTCCACACTACCCAAAGCAATTTATAGACTCAATGAAATCACTGTTAAACATTAACGACATATTTCACAGATATAGAAAAAACATTTCAAAAAATTATATGGAACCATTAATGATCCCGAATAGACACAGCAATTTTGAGAAAGAAGTACAGAGTAGCAGGGATCACAATACCTAATAACAAATTATAGTACAAGGTCACTATAATCAAAACAGTCTGGTGCTGGCATAAGAACAGGCACATAGACCAATGGAAGAGAAGAGAGAGCCCAGATATAAACCCATGCCTCTGTGGTCAATTAATAGTCTACAAAGTGGGCAGAAGCATAAAATGGAGTAAAAATAACCTCTTTGGCAAATGGTGTTGGGAGATCTGGGCAGCTACATGTAAAAAAATGAAACTCAACCACCAACTTATACCACACGCAAAAATAAACTCAAATGGATGAAAGACTTAAATATAAGTCACAACAGTGTTAAAGTCTTAGAGGAGAACATAGGCAGGAAAATCTCAGATATTCCATGTAGCAATGTTTTCACCAATATGTCCCCTAGAGCAGGGGACATAAAAGAAAGAATAAACAAATGGGACTTCATCAAAATAAAAAGCTTCTGCATGGCTAACAAACACATCAGCAAAACGAAGAATGAATAAACCATATGGGAAAATATATTTGCCAGTCATACCTTGGACAAGGGCCTGATCTCCAAGGTATCTAAAGAACTCACACAACTCCACTCCAGGAGGACAAACAGTCCAATTAAAAAATGGGCAAGGGACTTGAACAGACACTTCTCCAACGAGGACATACAGAGGGCACAGAGACATATGAAAGGATGTTCGGCATCACTAGCCACCAAGGAGATGCAAATTAAAACCACAGTGAGACACCACTTCACACTGGTCAGAATGCCCATCATAAAAAAATAAAAAAGTCAACAAACAACAAGTGCTGGCGAGGTTGTGGAGTAAAGGAAACCCTAGTGCACTGCTGGTGGGAATGCAGACTGGTGCAGCCACTGTGGAAAACACTATGGAATTTCCTCAGAAAACTAAAAAGGGAACTGTCTTTTGGCCCAGCACTGACACTGCTGGGATTATACCCTAAGTACCCTAAAACAGCAATTTAAAAGAGGCTGTACACCTCAATGTTCTTAGCAGCACCATTTATAATAGCCAAGTGCTGGAAGGAACCAAAGTGCCCATCAGTGAATGAGTGGATCAAAAAATTATGGTATAGTTACACAATGAATACCACAGAGCAGAAAGAAAGAAGGAGCTCCTACCCTTCATGACAGCATGGATGGACCTGAAGAGTATTATGCTAAGTGAAATAAGCAAGGCAGTGAAAGACAAATACTGTATGATCTCACCTATAAGTGGAACCTAATCGACAAAACACACAAACAAGCAAAATAACCAGGGACATTGAAAGCAAGAACAAACTGACAGTAACCAGAGGGGAGTGGGAGGGGTGTAATGGGGGATAAAAGGGGGTGGGTCATGAAGTAACATGTATAAAGGACCTGTGGAGAAACCAAAGGGCGGTAGGACTGAGGGTGGGAGGTGGGGGTCAGTGGGGTAGGCAGAGCTTGGGAGGAAAATGGAGAAAACTCTACTTGAATGATAAAATAAATAAATAAATAAAATAAAAGAGCTCACTGAGGACAGTAGCTTAAGATAATCCTTTTAATAATGAGGTACAACTAACATTTTAGATGCAGTGCTAGAAAGCCCAGAAGGAATTAGACACAGTCCCCACCCTTCAGATGTTTGGGGAGGGGGATATAAAACAAATAATTGTAATTTTTTTCTTATGTTTTGCTTTCTCTCTGACCCCTGGGCTTTAATGATCAGCTACATAAATACTTCTAATTTTATATAACCCAACATGAGTACTAAAGTTTTTGGCATCAAACCCTGTGTTACTAATGACTGTTTCAATGGAGAGAACTTGGAATTTCAACATACACTTTCACACATAATTTGTTTTGTTTTTGAAAACATTGGGAGAGGGGTATAGAAGGCAATGCTTTGATCTCTCCCCAGAAAATAATGAATGTGTCTTCTCAGTGATTTGGGTCTGTTTCCTAATGCACATTTTCATGATATCTACCAGTAAGTTTTGACATAAGAGCTAAGCAGGATATACACGTGAGACATTTCTAGACTCTGCCCTCAAGGAACCTAAACTCAAATACAGAGCTAGAACCAGGAAAAGAACTAATGCTACTTTTATGTCTATGGGAACCAGGCTAAACTGCCTTAGGGTAAGTCAAGAAAGATTCCTCATCAATCTTGGCCTAGAAGACGTAATTCCACCTAGCTTTCCACTTAGAGCAGGGGTTTCCAAAGAGTGGCCTTTGGGTTGAATATGCTGGGAAAACAAAAAAGACACTGCTTAGTGGTTCATAATGAACAATTTAATAAATACTATGAAAAAATTAGCTTATATTTCTCTGTCTTTCTGCATAATACTCTGAGAAGTCAAGCTGGACATTGAAGGTAGTCATAAAGACCACATTATCATTCACAGTGACCATCGATAATACACTTGAAGAATTTTTTTTCCCAATGAAATTAATACTCTGTATGGACTTTTATCACACCTTACAAATAATAATCTAAAACAAAAGTAATTTTCAGTAGCCCTTTTTAACCGGCCTTCCAAACCTCACCTAGTCCCTTCCCTGAGGTTAAGTATAGGAGAGCAATGGATGCTTCAAGGAGATAGAATTTGCTTCAGATACTTTGTCTCTTCTAGGTTGAATGTACATTTTTCTAGCCTGGGACATAAGCCAGACTGGATGACATAAATTAGTAACAATTGAACATTCACTTCTACTTAAGGATGAACTCAAGAATACACCAAATACCAATTAAGGAGCTTATTTCATAGTAGTCTTAAAAAGTCCTGGGGATAAAAGCTGGAACATGGGTGTTGTCTTATATAAGCCAAATATCCCAGTTAGCTCAGAGTAGCCAAACCTACTCTAATAATCAGGGTGTCTACAGAGAACAACACTCAGGGTGGACACCCCAACACTAAAAGAAAAAAAGATGAATGTGCTCCGCACCAAAATAAAAAGAATTATTGTATAAGGAGTCTGTGTGCCAGACACTAGGGTGTTTTTATATGTCTGATAAGTTTAAATGCTCTTGAATCCTCAGCAAAATATAAGGCAAGTAATATTTCCATTTTACAGATGAGGAAATTGAAGCTCAGAAAGTTAAATAATTTTGAAACCTCAGAGATAGTGTCTAAGCTACAATTCAAACCTACACTTTAAATCCCTTGTCTTAAAAATGTAGACCAAAAGCCATTTATTAAGAACATGTTTACAGACCAGCCCTATGTCAGTTATTTTTATTAAGCCTAATAATAGCCATAGTCCTGTTTTTTTTTAAATAAATTTCTTATATCATCAGTTTACAAATTACCACCCAAGTTTTCTGGTTCCTGCTAGACTGCTAACTACCTACCTAAAAAACAACTCTGCAGAAAAATTGAGGTGAAAGGGCATGCAGGTTCCAGGATCAAAAAATACAACCCTAGGGGTACCTCCAGCAACTTAGACTGAGGGGAGGGTTGGGAATGGACTGCAGCCGGGGACAGAAGGTGGCTGGAAGCAGCAATGACAGGAGAGGCTGGGTAGAGGCAAGCTCCTAATATTATGCTTTTGCCTTTCTTTTGGTTTGCTTAGAGCCACTATTGCATACTCCTGATGTGTGAAAACCAGTGCCAGCAACCCAGACCACCATGTTCAGTGCCCTTCAAGTAATAGGGCAGCCCCAAAGCCCTGATGCAGTGAGCTGTGGATGAAAATATGTACAAATAAAACAGCCTTACTTCAACAACACTTCTCCACCGTTCAGACCTCTGGAGCTGCTGCACAATCAGGAGACTGCCTCCTCCAGGGTCTGATTCACTATAAGGGCTTAACAGATATTCCCTGAATATTACTTTGCTTATTCACTTCTTTGTATTCTTGTATTTTTCTCTATTTTTCCTCAAAGAATGTAATTTAGAAATCATTTAAAAACTAAAGCTGGGATCACTAGAACTTCCTGGTAAGAAAGTCAGTAAATAGGAGGGGTCAATGATTCAGAGGCACCTACGATTCTCTGAGCTGGGGCTCATCTGCTTTCTCTGTCTCTCAAATTCAACTGGGAATGACACAGCCCTGGCCCACCAGCCTACAGCCCTTCTTAACACAGTATCAGTTCCCAGCCAGTGAGCTCAAACACACACACACACACACACACACACACACACACACACACACACACACACACCCTATGAACAGGAGCTTACAAGTCACAATAACCAGGTACCTGAGGAGTGTGGTCACTTCAAAAGACAATCACTCAGAATTTACTAAAGTATAAGAACACAGAAAATAAGGAATCATGTGCAAATAAAAATTAAATGTGAAAAATAGAAGAGTGGGCCTAAAGAACAAAAGGGATGGAATAAATAGTGTAATAGCTACATCTGAATAACAAGTATTTAATGAAGTTGATCAGGCTGAGGAATTCTCCTGCACATATGTTAGAGACAGGCAATGTAAAAGAATACTGAGATAAGGAGAGAAGTAGGAGGAACTAAAATTGAAACAATGAGGGAGAAGTAAAAATGGAGAGGAAGAATCATATAATGAAGTAGTGAAGATAGATTTACCAAAATTAAGAAAAAAGACATCAGATGGGAAGAGCTCAGAGGGTGATGGACAGAATAGAGATGGAAAAACCCATGTGGAGAAAGAGTCCCTACATATTTAAGAATGAGGCAAAAGAAAAATTCTGAATAATATTTTTAAGTGTTGTAGAAAAGGAGCTGTATCTACTAGTATAGTTCCCAAATTAATTTATAAATTAAGCATAATCTCAGTCAAACTTTAAAATTCTTATCTAAAATGTACAGGGGAAAAAAGGTTCATAGGCAGATCAACTTTAAAAAGAAGTATTGGAAGGGCACTTGCCCAACCAGACAGGAGGACAATTGCAGCCAAAGCAGTGACAGGATGGTATTGCCATCAGAGCAGAAAACAGCTTGATGGAACTGAATAGAATGCTCAGAGGCTCATGGATGACTATATGTGAACTTAGGAGAGACATCAGAAATAAAGGGAAAAGGTTGGATGACTAATAGGTGATGGTAGGGAAAAACAACTTAATACATTAGAAATAAAACTGAACTCCTATCTAACAACTTATTCAAAGGTGGACTTTGTTTATATTAAAGATTAAAAGTAAAAGGTAAGATTTTAAGCATAAAAGTCTATTTAGTTCACAAAGATCTCTGAGACCTAAGAGAAAAGAAGATTTTTTTAAAGATAAAATTTCAAAACACAAAGCATAAAGCAAAAATATTTAATGAATTTGATATGGAAATTTTATTTTGTTTTTTTATTTCTCAATTACAATTTACATTCAATATTATTCTGCATTAGTTTCAGGTGTACAGCACAGTGGTTAGGCAATCACGTACTTTACAGGAGATCTCCCTGATATTTCAAGTACCTACATGGTCCCATATATAGTTATTACAATATTGTTTTACTATATTGCCTATGTTGCACTTTACATCCCAATCTGTACTCCTTAATTCCTTTAATTTTTCCACCTATTCCTCCAAACCCTTTCCTCTCTGTCAACTGTCAGTCTGTTCTCTGTATCTATGAGTCTGTTTCTATTTTGTTTATTTATTTTGTTATTTAGGTTTCACATATAAGTGAAACCATATGGTATTTGTCTATCTGTTTGACTTACTTCACTTAGTAAAATACCATTTAAATCCATCCATGCTTCAGAAAAGGTAAGACTTCATTTTTTATGCCCAAGCAGCATTCCATTGTATGAATGTACCACAGCTTTTTTATCCATTTATCTATTGATGGGCACTTGTGTTGCTTCCATATCTTGGCTATTGTAAATCATGCTGCAATGAACATGTGAATGTATGTATTCCTTCAAATTAGTATTTTGGGTTTTTCTGGATATATTCTCAGAAGAAGAATTGCTGGGTCACAAGGCAATTCTATTTTTAATTTTTTAAAGAGACCTCCACACAGTTTCCCATAGTGGCAGTACCAACCTGCATTCCCACCAGCAGTATACAACAGTTGTTTTTCTCCACATCCTCACCAGCACTTGTTTACTAACTTACTGGTTATAATCATTCTGACAGGTGTAAGGTGGTATAGCCTCATGGTTTTGATTTGAATTTCTCTAGTGATTAATGATGTTGGGAATCTTTTCATATGTCTATGGGCCATCCATATGTCCTCTTTGGAGAAATATCTATTCAGGTCTTCTGTTCACTTTTAGCTGGTTGTGTGTGTGTGTGTGCGTGCATGAGCATGTGCGTGCGTTGAGTTGAATAAGTTCATTATAAATTTTGCATATCCACCCTTTATCAGATGTATCATTGACGAATTCAGCTCCCATTCAGGGGTTACCTTTCATTTAAGTGATGATTTCCTTACCTGTGCAAAAACATTTTTAATTTGATTTAATCCCATTTATGTTTTCTTTTGTTTCCCCTGCCTGAGGAGATAGGTCATGAAAATAATATAGGTAGGTGAAATGTCTGAGATTTCACTGCTTATGTTTTTTCTTCTAGGGTTTTTACAGTTTCAGGTCTAACATTTAAGTCTTTAATATATTTTGAGTTGATTCTTGTGTGTGCCATAAGAAAGTGGGCTGGTTTATTTTTCTACATGTATGTGTCCAATTTTCTAAACATAAATGGGATTAAATCAAATTAAAAATGTTTTTGCACAGGTAAGGAAACCATCATTTAATTGACAGGTAACCCCTGAATGGGAACTGAATTTGTCAATGATACATCCGATACGGGGTTGATATGCAAAATTTATAATGAACTTATTGGATAAACTATCTTTGGCCCATTGTATGTGCTTGTTTCCTCTGTCGAATATTAATTGACTATAATAATATGGATTTATTTCGGGGCTCTCTATTCTGTTTCATTGATCAAGGTGTCTATTTTTATGCCAGTACCATGTTTTTATTATTGTTCTTATTATTATTATTATTATTATTATTATTATGGCCTTATAGTATAGTTTGATATTAGGTAGAATGACTCCTCCAATTTTGTTCATCTTTCTCAGGATCACTGTTGTTATGTGGGGCCTTTTGTAGTTTCATATAAGTTTTTGAAATATTTGGTCTAGTTCTATGAAATATGTCACTGGATCCTGATAAAAATTGTGTTAAATCTATAAATAGCTTTAGGAAGCATGGGCATTTTAATGATGTTAATTCCTCCTATCCATGAACACAGTACATGCTTCCACTTATTTGTAGCTTCTTTAATTACTTTCCTCAGTGTCATAGTTTTCTGAGTACAGGTCTTTTACATCCTTGGTTAGGTTTATGCCAGGGTATTTTATTCTTTTTGAAGCAATTGTGGATGGGATCATTTCCTTTCTGATAGTTCATTATTGGCATATAACAATGCTACTGATTTCTGGATATTAATTTTGTATATTGCTATTTTGCTGAATTTATTCATCAGTTCTAGTAGTTTCTTGGTGGAATCTTTGGGGTTCTCTATGTATGGCATCATATCATCTGTATGTAAGTACAGTTTTATTTCTTCCTTTCCAATTTGGATGCCATTTATTTCTTTTTCTTGTCTGATTGCTGTGGCTAGGACTTCTAGCACTATGTTGAAAAAGAGAGGTGAAAGTGAACATCCCTGTCTTGTTCCCAATCTTAAGGGGAATGTTTCTAGTTATTGACCATTGACCGTGATGCTGGGCTTAAATTATTTTAGAACAGCAGCAGACGTCACATTTAATCTTTACATTAATTCTTTGACATAGGGAGTTATATCCTAAATCTACAGATCAGGAGTTGGAAATTAAGAGAGATGCTAAAAGATCCCTCAACTTTAGAGTGTAGATGTTAAAGTGAGAACTCAATTCCAATTGTGTCTGACTACAGAGTCCAGGAACTTTCCATTTCACATTACTCTATTGTTTGGAGAGAAGGAATATGGAAAGAAGTGATTTTCAAACATCTTTCCCTATGTTCTATTAAGCATGTCACTGTTGTGGCTGGCTGTTTACTGCCTTCAGGATGACATTCTAAGTCATGCAGGTCCCAGTCATACTTTCAACATCCAGGGCTGTAGAATAGCATCTTATGCTAAGACAGTGAGATCAATTGTACATTTTAGAAAGCTTTAAAATGAAACTCAAATTGACATGTTAAGTCATATATATGGAATATATGCTTAGACTGAATGACTTATTAGAGGACGGAGCTCTGTGATATGCATATTGGTAGAGGCTCTGTATAGAAATAAAAAGACAGTTCCCTTTTTAGTTTTCTGAGGAAATTCCATAGTGTTTTCCACAGTGGCTGCACCAGTCTGCATTCCCACCAGCAGTGCACTAGGGTTTCCTTTACTCCACAACCTCGCCAGCACTTGTTGTTTGTTGACTTTATTTTTTTATGATGGGCATTCTGACCAGTGTGAAGTGGTGTCTCACTGTGGTTTTAATTTGCATCTCCTTGGTGGCTAGTGATGCCGAACATCCTTTCATATGTCTCTGTGCCCTCTGTATGTCCTCGTTGGAGAAGTGTCTGTTCAAGTCCCTTGCCCATTTTTTAATTGGACTGTTTGTCCTCCTGGAGTGGAGTTGTGTGAGTTCTTTAGATACCTTGGAGATCAGGCCCTTGTCCAAGGTATGACTGGCAAATATATTTTCCCATATGGTTTATTCATTCTTCGTTTTGCTGATGTGTTTGTTAGCCATGCAGAAGCTTTTTATTTTGATGAAGTCCCATTTGTTTATTCTTTCTTTTATGTCCCCTGCTCTAGGGGACATATTGGTGAAAACATTGCTACATGGAATATCTGAGATTTTCCTGCCTATGTTCTCCTCTAAGACTTTAACACTGTTGTGACTTATATTTAAGTCTTTCATCCATTTGAGTTTATTTTTGCGTGTGGTATAAGTTGGTGGTTGAGTTTCATTTTTTTACATGTAGCTGCCCAGATCTCCCAACACCATTTGCCAAAGAGGTTATTTTTACTCCATTTTATGCTTCTGCCCACTTTGTAGACTATTAATTGACCACAGAGGCATGGGTTTATATCTGGGCTCTCTCTTCTCTTCCATTGGTCTATGTGCCTGTTCTTATGCCAGCACCAGACTGTTTTGATTATAGTGACCTTGTACTATAATTTGTTATTAGGTATTGTGATCCCTGCTACTCTGTACTTCTTTCTCAAAATTGCTGTGTCTATTCGGGATCATTAATGGTTCCATATAATTTTTTGAAATGTTTTTTCTATATCTGTGAAATATGTCGTTAATGTTTAACAGTGATTTCATTGAGTCTATAAATTGCTTTGGGTAGTGTGGACGTTTTGATAATGTTAATTCTTCCAATCCATGAACACGGTATATGCTTCCCTTCATTTGTGTTTTCCTTAATCTCTTTCTTCAGTGTTCTGTAGTTTTCTGAGTACAGGTGTTTAACCTCCTTGGTTAGGTTTAATCCTAGGTACTTAATTTTTCTTGTTGCTATAGCAAATGGGATTTTTTTTTCTTAATTTCTGTTTCTAATATTTCATTGTAGGTGTACAAAAATGCCTCCAATTTCTGAATATTGACTTTGTATTCCACTGTTCTACCAAATTCACTTGGTAGGTGGAGTAGTTTTTGGTGGAGCCTATAGGCTTTTCTATGTACACTATCATGTCATGTGCAAACAATGAGAGTTTTGTGTCCTCCTTTCCAATTTGGATGCCTTTCATTTCTTTATCTTGTCTGATCACTGTGGCTAGGACCTCCGATACTATGTTGAATAGAAGTGCTGAGAGCGGACATCCTTCCCTTGTTCCTGAACTTAGTGGGAAAGCTTTTAGTTTTACCTGTTGAGTATGATGTTGGCCGTAGGTTTCTTGTATATGGCACTTATTATGTTGAGGTATGCTCCCTCTACTCCCACTTTGCTGAGCGTTTTATGTCATAAATGGGTGCTGTACCTTATCAAGTGCTGTTTCCACATCTATTGATATGATCATGTGATTTCTGTCTTTCCTTTTGTTTATGTGATGTGTTACGTTCGTTGATTTGTGAATATTTTACCATCCTTGCATCCCTGCGATGAACCCCACTCGATCATGGTGTATGATCTTTCTAATGTATTGCTGGGTGTGGTTAGCCAATATTTTGTTGAGGATATTAGCATCTATGTTCATTAGTGATATTGGCCTATAGTTTTGTTTCTTCATTGTGTCTTTACTTGGCTTGGGCCTAATAAAAAGAGTTTGGGCCCCAACCGGTGTAGCTCAGTGGATTGAGCATCAGCCTACAAACACAAGGGTCGCCAGTTCGATTCCCCAGCCAGGGCACATGCCTGGGTTGCGGGCCAGGTCTCCAGTAGGGGGCACACGAGAGGCAACCACACATTGATGTTTCTCTCCCTCTCTTTCTCCCTCCCTTCCCCTCTGTCTAAAAATAAGATAAATAAAAAAAATAAAAAAAAGAGTTTCAGGGTCTTCCCTCTTCTTGGATTTTTTGGAAAAGTCTGAGAAGGTATGGGTTAGCTCTTTCTTAAATGTTTTGTAAAATTCCCTTGTGAAACCGTCCAGTCCAGGGCTTTTGTGTGCCGGGAGTTTTTTTTATTACTGCTTCAATTTCACTAGCTGTTATCGGCCTGTCCAGGCTTTCTGCTTCTTCTTCATTCAGTTTTGGGAGATTATATTTTTCCAGGAATTTCCCCATTTCACCCAGGTTTTCAAATTCCTTGGCATATAGTTCCTTGTAGTAATTTCTTACAATTCTTTGTATTTCTGTGATATCAGTTATAAACTCCCCCTTTTCATTTCTGATTTTATTTATTTGGGTCATCTTTTTTTCATTGAGGAGCCTCATTAAAGTCTTGTAGCGTTTGTTTATCTTTTCAAAGAACCAGCTCCTGGATTTAGGAACCCTTTGAATTGTTCTTTTAATCTCTGTGTCATTTAATTTTGCTCTGATCTTGGTTATTTCCTTCCTTCTACTCACTCTGGGCTTTGTTTGTTGTTGTTCCTCCAGTTCTTGTAAATGTAGGTAGGGTTAAGTTGTTTATTTGAAATGGTTCTACCCTTTTTAGGTAGGCCTCTATTGCTATGAAGTTCCCTCTCAGGACTGCCTTCACTATTTCCCTAGGTTTTAGACTGTTGTGTGTTCATTTTCATTTGTTTCCAGAAACTTTTTGATTTCTTCCCTGATCTCATTGTTGACCCATTCATTGTTTAATAGCATGCTAGTCAGTCTCAAAGGGCTCTTTTTGACCTACCTCACAACATCGATGTCCATAGAAGCCTCTGATTATATCAGCTTTAGCCACCTTGATCAGAGGGGTCCTGGCACAAGGAAGACCACAGTACTTTCCCAATTTTAGCTTAGATATGAAGAACAAAATGTGGACAGACCTTCAATACCCCCACCTGCTAACTTAAGAGAGGTGTAACATATTGCTGACTGGCCTGCTGCCTGTTCCCTGGAAGGATTCTGATCCTACTCTCTGGTTTGTATGGCCCACAGAGGAGACATGAGTGCAACCTGACTCACTCAGGATCTTTTAGTGCTAACCTGATGGTCTGGACTCTCTGAAAGCAGCTTATATGCCCACTTCTAGGTTAAAGTTTGCAGTTCTATAAATAGGAACAAGAACAAATTTTACTGCCTATTCAGATTCATGATTAGATTTTGCTAAGAATTTGGACATTCAGCAAAGAAGGAAACTATACTTTTATTCACTCACTGTGAAATGAGAGCAGACTTGAGTAAGTCTCAAGGGTGAGGATTTTGTTGGCAGGCTCTTTTCTCTGGCAATGTCCAGCATCTGGCCAACCCATACAATGTAGTAGCATCCCCAGACTATACAAAATCAGGGGATCAGGTGTAAAGATCAGTACTGAAAAAGAGAGAAATCTGAGGTAAGTAGATGTTGTGATGACATCTCAGACCTAACTATTCATGTTCCATTAATCATTTTTTAGCAGTACCATTTGCCTATAATGTAAGTGCTTGTGGGTGGTCAGACTGGCCTTTCTCAATTTTTCTTGAAATAATTGCTCTAAAATGATAGTAACTCATTATACGCATGGTAGAATGCTACTCTCTACCCCCTCAAGGTAGGAGGTTATCAGGATTAATTGATTCATTAAATTAATTACACGATAAACGTGGGCAAGGTTCTGCCAGGCCTTGTGATAACATGATGCCTTCTTCCATTTGACGGCAGTGCTGAGCCTGTTCACATGTTCAACTTTGTCCAAGCTCCTCTTGGTTCTCTGGATATGTCAGCTACACCATCCTGGTGCTTTTTGCTTGCCCCTCATCCCATGTTTTTTTTGAAGTTGAATTTCTGGGTGCCTGGTTTGGTCTGTGCCTACTCCACACCTCTGCCACATAGCTGATTGAATGTGGTCGGTGGCGATCTGGGGGCAGGATGGTCAGATTCTCTCTGTTCTGGGCATTGGAGCAAAAATTCGGGAAGACGTCAGTTTGTTGTGATGATGGCCCATAAAGGTAAGCAATGAGAAGTCAAAAAATGGGAGAAAGAAGGCTATCTTAGTATCCTATGTGTGACCTCTTAGTGTGCTATACCAAGACAACAACAACACATAAAAGAAAACAAAATGCGCCCAAAAGCCTTATTTCTTTCAATGGACTGGAATTCTTAGTTGTTCAAAAGTTAGTGAAAATTATGTCTCTCTTTGCTTTGACTTCCAATAAACCCAGGGCTAGATTATGACGAGGCACAGGAGCTTTTAATTAGCCTTTGTTTTGGTTATAATTGTATCTCTTGCTGTACATTATACTTTTTGAACTTTTATTGAAACACACTTAATAATATTGTACAAACAACTACTCGCATGTGGAATCTGAACATCATATAGAAACGCGCATTATAGGAATGTGTGTTCAGGCATGTGAGTTCAGGTTACAGTGCTAATGGGGAGTTGTGCCTATAGGAAACTGGCATTGACTCTTGCCAAGCAAAGGGAAGGTTTTAGTGGGAGATATGAGAAAATATGACAAAGGTAACAGGAAGTTTTCTGCAGGCTAGGGAGCATTCTACCTGCAACCCACGGTTATTAAGATCAGCTAAGATTTCAAGAGTACATCGTTGAAATGTGATAATCTAGGACTGATACCACTTGAACCACCAAACTTACGTGCTCTCACACAGGTCCCATGCAGATATTGTCCCCATTTCCCTGCACGCGGTTTATTGTATAAGTAATTATAGACTCAGGCAGCATGGAGAGTCCAATTTCGTATCCTATTTACTAATGTACTTTTCCTTCTCTGTTCACAGTTTTCCCTTACACTTTATTTTCTTTGGAAATGCCTGATCAAAGCAGATGTTGGTGCCCTACCCTAATCCCCTGGGGTGGTGCTTCCTGGTGAGGATGGTATGCCCATCCCCCAGCTACCACAGCTGTTTGAGCTCAGGGTTCAGGTCCTCGCAGCCTTCTCCTACTTTGCCTCAAGGTGCCTGGGAATTAAACTCTAACCTCATTGTTCCCCACACTGGGATATACAGCCTCACTGCAGAATGGCTTCTGCAGCTTCTCTTCTTGCTCCCGTCTCCCCACCCCAGATTTTTTTCCCTGAAATCATATTCATGTGTAACTCCTTTCATTCTTTGCCCTGCTTCCTTCACTCCCCAGTAACTCAAAATGCCCACAAATCTTTGTCTCAGTTTCTGCTTCTAAGGAACCTGCCTAAGAAATTGGTATAACCTATTGCTTAAAGGAAAAAATGGGTACTTCAAAGTAAAATACATTTTCCTCTTATTTCCTTCTTTTCCTCTAATTCATTAGCCACAGCTTTTGAACTTCATATTTTAAGGTCAAGAGTGACTAATCTTGAGCTTTATTCATTTAGAATTAACTAGCATTTGTTATGGAAAGAGACGTGGCTTTTTGGCCATAGAGGTGGGGGTGGGAATAAAATAGAGATATGCTCCCCCTCTCTCCTAAATATTGCTCCGCTCCCTCCCGCCTTTGGGCTTTGTCATTGAAGACATTCCACTGGGTCTTGAAGGATTTCTGGGCCTCAGAAAACCTCTGAACTGTGTGTCCCTGAGGTTTTAGAAATACAGTTGACCCTTAAACAATGTAATAGGCAGGGCTGCCAACCTCTGCACAGTCAAAAATCCACATATAACTTTTGACTCCCCCAAAAGTTCACTACGAATAGCCTACTGTTGACCAGAAGCCTTACGGATACACAGTCAATTAACACATATTTTATATGTTATATGTATTATATACTGTGTTCTTATAATAAAATAAGGAAGAGGAAATAAAATGTGATTAAGAAAATCATAAGAAAGATAAACTGTTTGTTGAAAGAAACCGGGTATAAGTGGACTACTTGTGCAACTCAAACCAGGTTTGTTTGAAGGCCAATTGTAAATTATTAAGTAGGACAGTCTTGGACTTTTGGGTGCTAGGGAGACAAAAAAGCTGACTGTACTGAATGTGCTTTGTGGCTAGAGAGTGGGCTGCTGTGAAATACCAAAGGCGTCATGCTACTTTCCCCAGTTTTTCTGTGGCTTCATGCCATGTGGTTTTGTTTTTCCTCTCTATGATCCTGCGTCACCTTTTAATCTATGTTAATATGTATCACAGTTTGTTTGATGATACAGTTCACCTACTCATATGCTGCAGCTCCCTCCAGGCTGCACCCTCCTTGGGGGAAGGAATGTTGTTTTAGTCATGTTTTGATGCCTTCCACTTCTCTGCATGGATAAGGCACTCAAAAGGTGTCTGTCATCAAATAAATGGAGTTGGAATTTTTTCTGGGTAAGAATGCATTGCATAGAACTTTTGAAAGAAATGTTTCCATTAAGATGGTGGCGAAGTAGGTGGGAGCTAAACCCTCTTGCT
Source organism: Mormoops blainvillei (assembly GCA_004026545.1). NCBI lineage: Eukaryota > Metazoa > Chordata > Mammalia > Chiroptera > Mormoopidae > Mormoops > Mormoops blainvillei. The sequence goes on along the minus strand of PVJD01011226.1, from coordinate 13,601 downwards.
CCTGCGCCCTACTGGGACACCTGGCCATTCTTCTGAAGAACCGAGTGATCAGCCAAGGAAATTCCAGGTTATGTGAAGATTGGAAGCCAAAGATTGCATAGGATGACGGGAAGCAGATGGTAAGGAGGTTTTGCAGGCTGTCAGGAAGGTCCCCGGGTCCTGTGCCACAGACCCAGCTGCGGCAGTCCCGAGCCCTGTTCCAGGGACCATGGCTACTGCAGGAGCTTTGGAGGAGAGCTGGCTCAGCAATCGTAACCTGCCAGCCCCCCTCCTCCCAGAGCAGGGAAGTCACAGACCTGCCCCAGTAAAGACTTGGTCGCTGGGCAGTGGGAGACACAGAGCAGGCAGCACACCGCAGCTGAAACAGTGATCGCCGGCTGGGACAATACTAGAGAAACTGGGGAGCCCGGAGATGGGAGAAGAGAAGAGCCATGACTGACTGTGATGCAGATAGTCCCGGGGCTGCTCAGAGTCGGGCTGAGTGAAAATCCCGGTGATTGTCAGGAAAGGTCACCCGCAAACAAGGGGAATTCACTAAAAAAAAAAAAAAAAAAAAAAAAAAAAAAAAAAAAAAAAAAAAAAAGGGCCCTCAGCCACTGTGCAAGGACCTCTGGTGCACTGCTGGCGGGGACAGGGAAGAAGGAGGAGGGGCATGAATTACTCCAAATAAGGGCACCCCAAGGACTGAGCAAAGCGGGGCAACTGGGGCAAAAGAGGTAGCTGTCCTCAGAGAGGCTTAATTTAATAGGGGAGCTAAACTGCCCCAAAAGGACTTGGCACACGTGCAGTGCCCAAGCCAGCAAAGAGTGAGGAGGAGGGGTGCAAGTTGCTCCCTCTCGGTGCACCTCAGGGACTTATCAAAGGGCTGCACACTGAGGGAGATTAAAGGTGCCAGCCTGAGGCATATGGACCCTGAGGGCCATGTAGCACTCTGAGGGCTCAGCTACAGTCTCTGAATCAGGGAAAACTGAGGCCCAAATACAGCCCACATCTTCACGGCTATGCAGGGGAGGAAAAAAAAGCCCAGCAAAAAGCAACTGAAAACCAAAAACAGAGCCCAGGCCCCCTCTGACTGCAGCATCAAGGAAGACCAGCAGGCCCCTTTGGTGGGTTTAAAGTCATCAGGAGGGTTGTATTTTTTCCTTCTTTTCCCCTCTTTTTCCTTATTTTTGCAAGTGTAAGACAATAAGACCTGGAGCTGTGAAAGTTCCTCAATTTTGTATATCTTCTCAAAGAACTAGTTCCTGGATTTATTGATCCTTTGATAAGTTCTTTTAGTCTCTGTGTCACTTAATTCTGCCCCGATCTTGGTTATTTGCTTCCTTATAATCTCTCTTGGCTTTGCTTGTCGTTGCTCCTCCAGTTCTTATAGTTGTTGTGTAAGGTCGTTTATTTGAAATACTTCTTCCTTTTTCAGGTAGGCCTGTAACGCTATGAATTTCCCTCTCAGAACTGCCTTTGCCGTGTCCCATAAGGCTTGCACAATTGTGTGTTCATTTTCACTTGTTTCCAGAAAGATTTTGATTTCTTGCTTGGGCTCATTATTAACCCACTCATTGTTTAATAGCATGCTATTCAGTCTCCATGAGTTTGCATGTTTTTGAGTTTTTTCCTTGAGGTTGGTTTCTAGTTTCAGACCATTGCGGTCTGAAAATATGCTTGATATGATTTGCATTTTCTTGAATTTGTTGAGGTTTGTTTGGTGTCCCATGATGTGGTCTATCTTTGAAAATGTTCCATGTGTATTTGGAAAGAATGTGTATTTTGCTACTTTGGGATGAAAGGTTCAGTCTCTATCAGTTAAACCCATTTGATCAAGGACATTGTTCAATGCCACAATATCCTTGTTGATGTTTTATTTAGAAGATCTATCCACTTTTGACAGTGGGGTGTTACAATACCCTAGTATAAATGTGTTGCTCTCTATATCTTCCCTGAAGTCCTCCAAGATTTTCCTTATATATTTGGGTGCTCCTGTGTTGGGTGCATATATATTTACAATGTTTATGTCTTTCTTGATGGATTGTTCCCTTGAGTATGATGTAGTGTCCTTCAGTATCTCTTTTTATGGCTTTTGTTTCGAAGTCTAATATGTCTGATATAAGTATTGCTACCCTGGCTTTTTTTTTCTTTCCCCTGTCCATTTGCTTCGAGTATGTTTTTCCAACCCTTCACTCTCAGTCTGTGTAGGTCTTTTTTTCTGAGGTGGGTCTCCTGTAGGCAGAATATGTGTGAGTCACGTTTTCTTATGGATTCAGCTACTCTATGTCTTTTGATTGTCATTAGCACTTAAGGTTATTATTGATAGGCACTTCTGCATTTTTCCCTCTTTGTACCTGTGTTCCTCTCTCTCTCACTCTTTTGCTCCTCTTCTTATATAGCCCCTTTAGCATCCCTTGCAGTGCTGGCTTGGTAGGCATGTATTCTTTCAGCCTTGTTTCGTCTGGGGAACTCCTTATTTCTCCTTCCGTTTTGAGACTCTTGCTGGGTAGAGTAGTCCTGGTAGCAGGCCTTTGCTTTTCATTACTTGAAATATTTCTTGTCATTCCTTTCTGGCTTGTAGTGTTTCTGTGGAGAAATCAGCTGCTAGCCTTATCTTTGCACCCTTGCATGTTGCTTCTTGTTTCTCCCTTGCTGCTTTTAAGAGTCTCTCTTTTTGATACCTGCCATTTTACTTAGGATGTGTCTTGGAGTAGGTCTCTTTGGGTTCACCTTGATTGGGAGTCTCTGTCCTTCCTGAAATGGCATGGTATTTTCCCTCTCCAGGTTTGGGGAGTTTTCCGTCATTGTTTTTTGAAACAGGGTTTCTACCCCTTGCTCCTATTCTTCTCCTTCTGGTATTCCTATGATTCGAAAGTCATTGCGTTTCATGTTGTCTTGCGTTTCCCTTACGTTATCTTCATAGTTTTTGAGTCTTTTTTCATGCACCTGCTCTGCCTGGGTATTTCTTTCTACCTTATCTTCCAGCTCACTAATTCAGTCCTCTGCTTCATCCAGTCTGCTTGTAATTCCTTCTAGTGTATTATTTTATTTCAGAAATTGTATTCTTCATTTCTTCCTAGTTCTTGTTTAAGGTTTCTGTTTCCTTTTTCATACTGTTACGGTTCTCATTCAGCTCCTTGCAGTTTTCTCTGAGTTCCTTGAGTATCCTGATCACCGTTTTTTTTTTAATTCTATACCTGATAGTTTGCTTGCCTCTGTGTCATTCAGAGCTCTTTCAGCAGGGAGTCTTCTGTTCCCTTTGGTTGCTGGTTCTCTCTTTGTCTCCCCACTTTTGGGGACTCCTTTTGTTTGTTTCTGTGATTCCTGATGCCCTGCTCTGCCAGCTATCTTTGTAATGCGAACTTCTGTGGTGGGAGTTCTGTGGGACTCAGTGGTGTGGTATCTTTGACCTTTGTGTCTGGATGCTCTAGGTTTGCCCTTTCTTCCATTTGTGTGGTGCCTCTTCTTGCACTTGGGCTTTTCCTTTTGGTGGCTACCTGGTTGGTGGATTCCCTCTTCCTGTGGTTTTACCGGTATTTCCAACTCCCACCTTATCTTGTATGTGATCAGGGGCAGGGTGAAGGCAAAATGGAGTAAAACAGTGGGGGAATGTTCTAAAGGAACTGGAGTATTAGCAAGTAGGGAACAGATAGGAGATCCTTGGAGAAGTACCACAGTAAGCATGATATTTCTTTTGTGGCCACTTTTGTTTTAAAGGTGAAAAAGAGATAAGACTCTCTTTGGGCAGGGGGAGGGTGGGAAGAATGTGAGCTAACTCCAGAAAGCAGAAAGCCTTTGTGAGGTTAAATGATGAGATATAGTGAGAGTAAGTGACAGAACCTTGGGATATTGTGGGAGAAAATAAATTTAACCACAGCCGTAATAAAACTCAGGAAGGTAGGGAAAATGGCCAAGACCCAGCTAGGGTGCTCTGTGGGATTTGGAACCACAATAATAAGACAAGCAATATTTAATCCGAATAAAAAGAATAAAAATTAAAAGACCAAGAGTAGCATGTTATTGGAATATGGGTTCAGTGTCAGAAGAGAAATTAAAATGTAATAGGAAAGGTAGAACAGGAAAACAAGTAAAACAAGGAAATCAAGCAAACAAACAAAACAAAGAAAGCTAAATGTAAGGAAGAAAAAGTTAAAAAATTAAAACGCATAAAAAAATAAAATTAACAAAAGAACCCCAGTAAAATAAAAGGTAAAAAGCAAGTTCTGAAGGATATGAAAGTGAAAGTTTTTCTGTTTTTGGCTTTAGCCTTCTGATCTCTTTCTGGATCTGTGTCTGCCCTTTCAGAGCTCTAGGTCTTAATGTCTGACACTTGCAAGAAGAAAAAAAGAAAGAAAAAAAAATGCCTCCTGCTGATTTTAAACCCACTAAATGCATTCTGCTCTCTTCTTTGGTGGCTCAGTCAGAGGGATGTTGGGCTCCATTTCTTGTTCTCTCTCTTTTTTTTTCTTCTCTCCCTCCATTGGATCATTTGTTTTCTATCATCCTCTGCAATCTTTGGCTTCTGAACTTCCAATAAGCTGGAATTTCATTGGCTGATCACTCAGTTCTTCAGAAGATCGCCTAGGTGTCCCAGTTGGGTGCACAAGCAAGAGGGTTTAGCTCCCACCTACTTTGCCACCATCTTCTGACCTCCTAAATTTAAATTTTAAAAATAAATTGAAAATTACATTGAAACAAATGAAAATGAGAACAAATCAACCCAAGATCTATGGGACGCAGCAAAAGCAGCTTTAAGAGGAAAATGTACAGCATTGTAGGCCTACCTCAGAAAACAAACAAAAAAGCCAAATAAACAAACTTACTTTACACTTAAATAAACTGGAAGAGAATAACAGAACCCCAAAGTGAGAATGAAGAAGGAAATAATAAAGATCAAAGCAGAAAAAATGAAATAGAGACTAAAAAATACAAAAGATCAATGAAAGCAAGAACTGGTCCCTCGAAAAGATTAAAAAACAAACAAACAAACAAACAAACTTACAAATCTTTCACCAGACTCATCAAGAAAAGAAGAGAGAAAATCTGAATAAGTAAAATCAGAAAGGAAAGAGGAACAGTAAGAACTCACACCAAAGGAATAAAAAGGACAGTGAGAAAATATTACCAGCAACTACATGAAAACAAATTGGACAATCTGGACTAAACGAATAAATTTCTAGAAACATGTAGTCTTTCAAAACTATGTCAGGAAGAGTCAGTGACTCTGAATAGACAGATTACAACTAGTTGAATTGGAGCAGTAATCAAAGGACTCAAAAAAATAAAAGCCCAGGACCAAATAGCTTCACAGGTAAATTTTACCAAATATTCAAAGCAGAAATACCTATCCTTCTCAAGTTATTTTAAAATTTCAAGAGGAGGGCAGACTTCCATGCTCATACTATGGGGCCAGCATTGTACTAATTCCAAAACCAGATAAAGACACTACATAGAAAGAAAATTATAGGCCAATAACCCTGATGAACACAGATGCTGAAATCTTCAACAAAGCATTAGGAAATCAGGTCAAGTAACACACTGACTGTATCAGTACCATCATCACGTGGGATTTATATTTTGAGTATGCAAGGTTGATGCAATATCCACAAATCAATAAATGTGAAACATCACATAAATAACACAAATGATAAAACCCACATGATAATAGTAAGATGCAGAAAAACATTCAATAAAATCCAGTGCACATTTATGATAAAAACAAAAAACGGGCCTCTTTACAAAGTGGGAATAGAGGGAATATAACTAAACGTAATAAGGGCCGTATGTAAGAAGCCCACACTCAATATTGTACTCAATGAGCAAAATCTAAAAATATTTCCCTTAAGATCAGGAGCAAGATAGGGATGTCCGCTCTCACCACTCTTATTCAACATAGTACTGGAATTCCAAGTCACAGTAATCAGACAAAAAGAAGGTATAAAAGGAATCCAAATTGAAAAGAAGGAAGTAAAACTGTAATTATTTACTGATGGCATAATATTTGCACATAGAAAACCCTGAAGACTCCATCAAAAACCCTCCTAGATCACGGATGTGAGGGCGATCTGGTTGTGACATCTCTCACCCCATTGATCGCCAGGATTGATTCAGTTGATCTGGCTGGTTAGGTGGGCGTCCCCTTCCTCCCTCACTGATCCATGCGTGTCCCTCCCAAACGTGCATGCTCAGCCAAAGAGGATGGCCTTCCCAACTATGGGAGAGGACCGGTCTTCTGTCAAGGGTATATGAGTAGCTGCGCTCCCCTGCTAGAACCTCCAAACAAACAAACAAACAAACAAACAAACAAAAAATAAAACTCCATGATCTAAAAAATGAATTAGCAAAGTAGTAGGATACAAACTTAATATTCAGGAATCCATACATGTATTTCCATACAACAATAATGAACTATCGACAGAGAAGCCACAAAAGCAATCCAGTTTGCTATTGCAACACAAAAAATAAGATACCTAGGAATAAATTTAACCAAGGAGGTAAAGAACCTGTACTTGGAAAACTGTAAGACATTGGAGAAAGAAATTGAGGAAGATATAAATAAGTGGAAGCAATACATGTACATGAATTGGAAGAATTAACATCATTAAAATGTCCATACTACCCAAAGCAGTCTACAGACCCAATGCAATTCTCATTAAAAATACCAGTGGCATATGTCACAGATCTACAACAAACATTCCAAAAATTTATGTGGACCCAAAAAGACCCTGAATAGCCTCAGCAGCGTTGAGGGGAAAAAGCAAAGTTGAAGGTATCACAATACCTGATATCAAGGCAGCCTTGATTCCCTCTACACAAGGACCAGATAGATAGATATATTTTTATTATATCACAAGAAAAGAAAGAAAAACTGGGTGGGCAACCTTATAAAAATTAGCAGTTAAAAACTAAAAGGAATTTGGCCTTTTTAAAGACGGTCAGCAAAGACGAGGTTGTGGTTGAACCAGGAGATTAAAAAAAACAAAAACAAAAACAAAAACAAAAACAAAAAACTAAGGCAGGAGTCAGGGATGGTTCCAAGGAAAGGAACAAGCAGGATAAATAAATCGCAAGGCTTTTTATAAAACAAAGCTTACAGGGGACTCTGGCATGAGCCTGGGAAGTGAATTCCAAGAAGGGAGAAGCAAACGGGTTTGTGTCCTAACACAGCCACCATCTTCTGTAACCCGGGAGTTTTTGCAAACATTTTGCTTTTGAGACACACGTTTCATAGTTGTGAAGAGACTCCTATTGATACTGATAGTAAATGGCCTACCAAAGGAAGGAAACCTTCTCTAACAGAGCATTGTTTGCTTTACTCTTAAAAATAACAAAGCTGACCTTTTCAGATATCTGCTGGGAGATTCAAATCTAGGACTTCATTGTTAACAGTCCAGAGAAATTTCCCTTCAGCCCTTCAGGGAAGTTATTCTATGTTGCAATCTACAATTCCATGGGCAAATTATCTACAACTTTTCATTTAGTTTAAAATTCCCAGAAGAAACAATTAATGAAAGTGTCTGTGAATTATTTTATGCAGACAATGATGAGGCATATAAGCAGCTTGGCACGGTCTCTTGTGAAACTGGTAAACAATAGAAGAGCAGGACTGAGCATGAGTACGACACAGCTCCAGGATTTGTGAATGCCTCAGATATTATGTCACAGCCTGGCTGGGGAGGAGAGCTGGAGTTCACTAAGAAAACGCCTGTGTACAAAGTCCTAAACAACAGCTCCTCGCTCTGTGGAACTGGGACCAGCAGGCCTACTGCTAGTTTTCTCTTGATTTATAGCTGTCTCCAGGCTGTCCTAGGAAGGGCTTGTGGTCTGAGTTTTTCATTTTCTGTATGATATCAAGAATACAGCTTTGTGCTGGCTGAAAGCTAACATTTTATCTGAACTAGTACTGTGATTTCTGACGCTAATGGCCTTAAACAAAATGGAGGATTTGAAACTTGGTGGAACAGAGCGCGTAACTGCCGGCTATGTGAAGGGAATTCTTCAACCCACGCCCACCTGTGACATCTGGGATCAGATCTGGAACTTCCAAGCCAAGCCTGATGATCTACTTATTTCTACCTATCCCAAAGCAGGTAGGTGGAAGGGAAGCAGGGAAGGTGAAGAAGAGAGCTAGGAAGGTAAGTGGGAAATATGCATTAATTATGAAATAAAGAAACTGATTCTAGTTTGAGTGGAAAACTTCTCACTTGGCAGAGTAATATACCTAAGACAAATTACTGTGGAAACTGAAGCTACACAAAACATATTAAAATGACCTACACTTTTTAAGAATTTAATTCTTCCTGTAATGTACATTATTTTTTTACTTCTGCACGAAAGAGTGAATAAAACATCTAAGAACAGAAAGGCTAGACTTGTTGATTTATTTATTCCCAATACAAGCCTTTATTGCAGATCTTGTAAAAAGCTGCTTTGTATGAGTGAGCTACAAAAGGGATTCCCCAGGCTGAACTGGGGAAGAATTAGGGAAGCTCTGGTTTTGCAATGCCGGTTTCACCTCAGCAGCCTTCAGAAGCCCTGAGAAGTCTTCTAGTTCAGAGTCTGAACACTATTCTTTCTAAAGAACAGTGCAGCTAAATCAACAGGATAGCTATCCAAATTAATGGTTGTGCCAAAAAAAAAAAAAAATCTCTGTATTTATCAATATACAGTCTACTTCCAATTGCAGTCTTTTTATAAAAATTCATATTATTATAAAATAAGATATAAAGGATGATGTTTTCCGAATGCCATTATAAACCTAGCATCAAAATTCACCTAAATGTTCTAACAAGTATTTGATCATTTTTTAAGGAATATAGTATACTAAATGTCTATGCATCTTCATCTCCCATGTGAAATAAGGAACAACATGGACTCAGGAGATAGTGGACTTAATACAGAATGAAGGTGATGTTGACAAAAGTCGACGAGCACCTACTCATATGCGAATTCCTTTCATTGAATTTATAATGCCGTCGCTAGGATGTGGTGAGTATGGAATAACCTCACTTGACTGTACTCCTAAATATATACTTAAAATTTTTAATATCAAATAGCTCTCTCAAAATTCTAGGCATTCTGACAGTGAACAGAGGAGGGTGGTGGGGTAGACAGGGGGAAACAGGGGAAGGGTGGTCAAGGAACATATTTGGGGGACTCATGGACAAAGTCAAGGGGGGGTGGGGTCAAAGGTGGGGGGGAGTAGTGGGGGGGTGGACAAAACTGTACTTGAACAACAATAAAAAAATTTAAAAAATAAAGATGTTGTTCAGTAAAAGAAAAAATCCTAGGCATTCAAACAATTATCGATGGTTTCGTGACTTTGTTTAAAAAAAAAAAAATATATATATATATATATATATATATATATATATATAGTCATTGCTGTACTCCAGACATTTTCTTCTTCTTTTAAATATATTTTATTGATTATGCTATCACAGTTGTCCCATTTTTTTCTGCCCTTTACTCCCCTCCGTCCTGCACCCCCTTTCCACCAGCATTCCTTCCCTTAGTTCAAGTCCATGAGTCACACATGTAAGTTCTTTGGCTTCTCCCTTTCCTATACTATTCTTAACCTCCCCCTGCCTATTTTGTGCCTACTGTTTATGCTTCTTATTCCCTGTACCTTTTCCCCCATTTTCTCCCCTCTGATAACCCTCCACGTGATCTCCATTTCTGTGATTCTGTTCCTGTTCTAGCAGTTTGCTTAGTTTGTTTTTGTTTTATTTTTTTAGGTTTAGTTGTTGATAGTTGTGAGTCCATTGTCATTTTACTGTTCATAGTTTTGATCTTTTTCTTAGATAAACCCCTTTTACCTTTCATGTAATAAGGGCTTGATGATGATGAACTCCTTTAACTTTACTTTATCTGGGAAGCACTTTTTCTGTCCTTCCATTCTAAATGATAACTTTGCCGGATAGAGCATTCTTGGATGTAAGCCCTTGCCTTTCATGACTTTCAATACTTCTCTCCAGCCCCTTCTTGCCTGTAAAGTTTCTTTTGAGAAGTCAGCTGATAGTCTTATGGGAACTCCTTTGTAGGTAACTGTCTCCGTTTCTCTTTCTGCTTTTAAGATTCTCTCCTTATCTTTAACCTTGTAATGCAATTGTGATGTGCCTTGGCATGTGCTTCCTTGGGTTGAACTTCTTTGGGGTTCTCTGAGCTTCCTGGACTTCCTGGAAGCCTATTTCCTTCACCCAATTGGGGAAGTTCTCCTTCATTATTTTTCCAAATAAGTTTTTAATGTCTTACTCTTCCTCTTCTCTTTCTGCCACGCCTATGATTCAGATGCTGGAGCGATTAAAGTTGTCCCAGATGTTCCTCAGCCTCTCCTGATTTTTTTGAATTCTTGTTTTTTCACTCTGTTCTGGTTGAATGTTTATTTATTTTTCCCTGCTCCAAATGATTGATTTGAGTCCCAGTTTCCTTCCCTTCACTGTTGGTTCCCTGTATATTTTGCTTTATTTCACTTTGCATAACCTTCACTTTTTCCTCTATTTTGCAACCATATTCAAACATTTATGCGAGCATCCAGATTACCAGTGTTTTGAACTCTGCATCTGTTGGGTTGGCTATGTCTTCATCACTTAGTTCTGTTTTTGGAGCTTTGACTGTTCTTTCCTTTGGACCCTATATATCTGTGTATACATATGTGTGTGTGTACACGCACACACACACAGATATATAAATATATATATATATAAAATATAATATATATATACTTATTTATTTATTTATTTTTTTGGTTTCGGTATGCCTATTATGTTGTGAGGTGCAGAGCCTTAGGTACTCGCCAGCGCATGGCAACCACATCACTCTCTTGTGGCACTGTATGTGGGGGAGGGGTCAGAGAGGGATTGTCGCTTGCTTGGTTCTTGGTTGGCTCTCAGTTGCTTCCCCTGCTACCCACAAGCCAGTTGGGGCCTTCTGGTGCTGATTCCCATGTTGGTGGGTTTGTGTAGTTCTAGGACCCTGTGGGTCTCTCAGGCGAACTCTCCCTTGAGACTGGCAGTTTCTCCCGCTGCTGTAAACCCCACAGGTTTTTACCAGTAGAGGTTCTGAGGCTTTCCTTTCCCGTGCTGGATCCCTGGGTTGTGCGGTCTATCTCATTCCCCAGTTTCTCCTCCTTGTTTATCCACACGAAAATGTGGGACCTCCCGTTCCACCAACTCCTGCCTCGCCCCCTGCGGTCTGCCAGCTGCAGTCTTACCGCGTGTCCCCTCCACCCTGGCTGCCCGTCTCTGCCCCTCCTACCAGTCTGAACGAGTGTTTCCTCTTTAACTCCTTGGTTGTCAGATCTCCATACAATTTGATTTTCTGGCAGTTCTGGTTATTGTTTGTTTTTAAATTTGTTGTTGTCCTCCCTTTGGTTGTGCAAGGAGACGAAGCATATCTACCTGTGCCTCCATCTTGGCTGGAAGTCAAATTGTTCCAGACATTTTCTAATGGAGTTGCTGTTGATATAAAACTTAAGTTTTGATTCTCCAATTAGAAATTAATTTTACTCCACAAGGATGAGCCCAAGTAATTCCATGGCTGAAAGGTCTGAATTGTTAGGTCCGTACTTATTTGTTTTATTATTTTTTATGGTTAGAAACTTCTCTAGCCCAAAACTTCATTCATATGCTAGGCACCTTCTTTCAGATCAGATCTGCAGACAGTTACAGTGCTCTTACGGCTGCCACAAATTGTTCAATTGTTTCTAAACTAGTCATAATTTAAGCAGCAATATTTTGAAACAAATAGAGAAAAATAGTGAGAAATAATAAAAAATCAATTTTTCAGGTTTGGAACAAGCTAATGCAATGCCTTCACCACGGACCCTGAAAACACATCTTCCCATCCAGTTGCTGCCTCCTTCTTTCCTAGAGCAAAACTGTAAGGTAAAGAGCGAAAGGAATTCTGAGTTATACTCTGGTCTTCATTCTATTTCCTCTTAAAACACTTATTATTAAAGAAAAAATAGTTCACCTCTTCATAATAATTGATATGCGAACTGATATGAAAATTTCATCTCCCACAAACACCAAGGTCGCAAGAATGCAGCATCAGAAAACTTCGCCTGAATGAAATGCATCCAACCTAACATAATTTGGGTAATAATTATGCAGAAGTCTAATCTTGTTTGTACTTCTTCCTCTCCTCCCACCATTCCCAGATAATCTATGTAGCAAGAAATCCCAAGGACAATATGGTGTCTTATTACCATTTCCAAAGGATGAATAAAGGACTTCCTGATCCAGGAACCTGGGAAGAGTATTTTGAAAGTTTTCTGACTGGGAAAGGTATGAAAATTCAGCTTTGAGCCCTTCCTTTCTCAAAACCCTCAATCACTATAGAAAAAAAAAAATTTCCATTAGAACAACGTGAGTTCTGCCTTCTTTAACATGAAGGACTAATCAATGTGACATTCAGGAATTCTCTTTTTGGTGTAATATTTGTTGGTTGAACCTCTGTGACTCATTGCCCTGTTTTACCTCTTGTCTTGCAGTGTGCTGGGGTTCTTGGTATGACCACGTGAAAGGATGGTGGGAAGCCAAAGATCAACACCGCATTCTCTACCTCTTCTATGAGGACCTGAAGATGGTGAGGGGCATTGATGTCTAATATGCTCCTATTTGATCATAAAATATTAAATTATGGTATATGGAGCCCACCAGGTACTCATAGATTGAAACAGGGAACAGAAAATTGGTGCATCTCATTGGCTATAGCTGTCCATGTATCAAAATGTACATGGGATGTCCTGAGTTCATGTATTATATTGTCTCACCTGCAACTTCTTGGTGGTCTGTGGCACGGTGCACCTTTTCCTTATAGGCATATTTATTTTAAAATTCTGTTTAGGAAGAAAATCTTTAATACATTTTTTTTCATTAGTACTTGAAGAACATCAGTTTCAAGGAACAGTTTAAGAAACTGTGGTGCAATGAAAAATGCTAATGATTAGAGTCAGGATTCTCCAATTCAAATTGTGGCTTTATTGCCTACTGGCAATTTTTCTTAGTGAAAACACTTAAAAACTTTAAAACTTAATCCATTTCTTCAAATTAAAAAACAAAATATTAATATATACTGCTCTGAGCTCTGTTATGAGGACTAAAAGAAGTGATGTTTACGGGAGATTGTTGTAAATGATAATCTACTCAGTACTTGCTGTGACTCCACTAAGTACAGAGATCTATGGAGAATTACAGTCCCTGTTCTTGAGTTTGTTATTGAAAGCCTTGGTAATTGAAAGGGGCATCACAGGTGAGCGGCGTGGGCTCTCAGAGCCCATACGAGGCCTGCTAAGTCAGAATGAGCAGTTTTACAAGATTTCTAGGGGATTCGTGTGCACAATAGTTTTGATGCACTTTCCTTATGTTCAGTTATAGCTGGGCCTTTTCCAGTTGTTTCTAAAAGGTATCAAGTGTGAAAAACACAGAATCATTTTTCAATTTTTTATATTGAGATATAATTGATATGAAATACTGTATTAATTCCAAAAATACAACATGATGACGTGATACTTGTATACAACGCAAAATGATCACCACAATAAGACCAGTTAACATCTATGATTGTATATAGCTATAATTATTTCCTTGTAATTAGAACTTTTAAGATCTACTCAC